>JANVCC010010406.1:6706949-6850425 GCA_025345505.1 Todiramphus chloris collaris
AGAGAGAGGAGGGAGAGACGAGGACGACGGAGGAGGGAGGGGGGAGGGGGAGGAGGGGAAGGGGAAGGGGAAGGGGAAGGGAGATTCTGTGCTGTGAAAAGTTCAGGAAAGCTTCAGGTAAGGACATTGTCCATCTTTTTTATAAGTAACTTATTGTGGTCTTAGAAATAATATTTTGTCCCTTGACTTTTTTACCATGGTAATTATCTGAAATGAGGGGAAAATGAAAGAACAGTATGAAGTTACTTCTGTAAAGACCTATCAATAATTTACCCTCCTTACTTGATAATCTTTTGTACTTTATTTGGATGAAACATTACGCAAGCCACTCCATGGCATGACTAGAAAGAGTTATTAGCAGTACCTTATGACCTTGATGCTTCCCGTATTCTTTGCAGACACAACACATAAGAGGACTTGCTTGACAGCCCTCTTCTAAACAAACAAACTCAATAGCATGCACTTGGTGTTGGGAGCACATGGTCTTCTCATGAGGCTTATCAGCAAGAGGTACACGCCTGTGTTTTGCCAGTGTCTTTGTAGAATGAGTAAGCTGGGAACAGTCTGCGCACAGGTGAGTGGCACAAACAGTGCAATATACAGATGCAATGTGGGCTTCATCTTCATCACAACGAATGATACTCTAACAAAAAAATAAAAAGATTAAATTGTTAACATTTAATCCTAAACAGGAAAATGGAAGACCTCCACCAATATAAGCCTGAAAATGTACTTCTTTAAATGTTACACACTAATAAGAATTTGAGCTACTCTGAAAGCTTGATTTTAAGTTCTCAATAGATTTTTTAAAAACAGAAGTTTCTTATACAGTCAACTCAAATAAATTATTCTAGAGGTGCTCAGTGATTGTATAAATCCGAATTTCTGTGGAAGGTGCAAAGGTTTGAAGGATAAAATAATTCTGGCTCCAGTCATATCCTTCAAAGCAGTCATTACAGAACAGACACCATTACAGACAAAAGACCAGTGGCCAAACAGGCAGTTAGGATAGTTATCTATTCCTAGAATGGCACTGCATGATACCTTCTGCATACCAGTTGTAAATGCTGATACGATTAAAGCAGCTGGTCTTGATAATGAAGAACTATCACATGAGGTAGTGATACCAAAGGACTATAAAAGGCAACCACTTGAGTTGAAGTCTTTAGAAAGCATTTCTACGGAGTTTTAGAAAACTGTACTTAAATCACTGTAACTAAAATATCTAAATGAGTAACCTTTTCTAAAAACCATGAAAGCCTAACAAAGGGGGAAAAGAGTATGCACGCTTGGCCATAACATCTTATTTTCTGGTTTAGTCAGTACAGATTAGCATTTAATTATGAAGCAATTAATCAAAGCCTTAATACTAGATACTGTACAAAAAAACCCAGCATTATTAGTGAAATTACATTAAGCAAAGAACTGATTTTCTTTTCTTTTTTCTACCTAGAGGTAACTTCAAGCAAATATAAAAAATATTTTGATATTTTTTAAAACTCAGTACCTCGCCAGACAGACCAATGGCTTCTTCTGCTGTCCCACACTGCCCAGCAGGTCCATTCTGCAATCGTTCCAAGAGTTCCAACAAAGCAAAATTCTTTTTCAATCCCCAGACACCAGAATCTCCTGTTTTTAAGGAAGAGTTAAATGAAGGAGAGGAAAAAAAACCTCAAGCAAATACCATCATAAGAAGTTCCATAAACCAAATCTGACAAATACAGCACAGTAACTACAGTGATAATAACAGGAGTGAGGTACAACTACTGCTTTTTCCATGTAACCTCACACTACCTTCTCCTTCCTTCCATCATGTAATGATTTAATATTCATGCAGATTTTCCCTACTTAAAGATGTTAACATAATTAAAAATTTACAAAAACCCTCGTAAAATAATCCACAATAGCCAACAACAAAAGACCACAAGGAATAAACTGTAATGTGTACCTTAAAAAAGAATGTTTTGCATAACTACGTATATGAACATTTCTTGTGTACTAACAGAAGGCATGAAAAATTCACGCTGACAAACCTCATATTCCCTGAATCACCAGACGCAACACCTATTGCATATCTCAGTCCAGTAAAAACCTGAATGAATTAAAACAATATTAAGAAAGACCCACATACAGCACTAGAGATATAGCAAAACAGAAGATACCTCATACACCCTAGTGCAAAGCAGAAGTCCATGTTTACTCCTGTATCATTTTCATTTTGTAGAAGTTAACATAGAATCATAGCATCATAGAATTGTCAGGGTTGGAAGGAACCTTAAAGATCATCTAGTTCCAAGCCCCCTGCCATGGGAAGGGACACCTCCCACTAAAGCAGGTTGCTCAGAGACTCATCCAGACTGGTCTTAAAAACATCCAAGGATGGGGCTTCCACCACCTCTCTGGGCAACCTGTTCCAGTTCACCACCTTCATGGTGAAGAAATTCTTCCTAATGTCTAACCTGAATTGACCTATCTCTAGTTTTAATCCATTCTCTCTAGTCCTATCACTGCTCAACAGCCTAAAAAGTCCCTCCCCAGCTTTCTTGTAGCCCTCTTCAGATACTGGAAGGCCACAATAAGGTCTCCCCAGAGCCTTCTCTTCTCCAGACTGAACAACCCCAACTCTCTCAGTTTGTCCTCATAGGAGAGGTGCTCCAGCCCTCTGATCATCCTTGTGGCCCTTCTCTGGATATGTTCCAGAATGTCCATATCTTTCCTGTAACAGGGGCTCCAGAACTGGACACAGTGCTCCAGGTGAGGTCTCACAAGAGTGGAGTAGAGGGGGAGAATCACCTCCATCGACCTGCTGGCCACACTTCTCTTGATGCAGCCCAGGATATGATTGCCTTTCTGGGCTGCAAGAGCACACTGATGGCTCATGTTGATCAGGCAGTGATCCACAGCTGCTCTCAAGCCAGTCACTGCCCAGCCTGTATTGGTGCTTGGGATTGCTCTGACACAGATGGAGGACATTGCACTTGGCCTTGTTGAACTTCGTGAGGTTGTCATGGGCCCACCTCTCCATCCTGTCAAGGTCCCTCTGGATGGCATCCCTTCCCTCCAGCGTGTCAGCCTCCCCACACAGCTTGGTGTCATCGGCAAACTTGCTGAGGGTGCACTCAATGCCACTGTCCATGTCACTGACAAAGGTGTTAAACAAGACTGGTCCCAGTACTGATCCTTGAGGGACTCCACTTGTCACTGGTCTCCACTTGGATACCGACCCAGTGACAACCATGCTTTGGGAGTGACCATCAAGCCAGTTCTTTATCCACTGAATTGTCCATCTGTCAAATCCATATTTCACCAGCTTGGAGACTGGGATGTTGTGCAGGACAGTGTCAAAGGCTTTGCTCAGGTCCAGGAAAATGACATCGGTTGCTCTTCCCCTGTCTATTGTTGTTGTGACCTTCTCATAGAAGGCCACCAGGTTAGCCAGGCATGATTTGCCCTTGGTGAAGCCATGTTGGTTGTAGCCAATCACTTCATCATTATTCATCTGCCTCAGTAGTGCCTCCAGGAGGATCCTCTCCATGATCTTACCAGGCACAGAAGTGAGACTGACTGGTCTATAGTTCCCAGCTTCACCTGCCTTTCCCTTTTTGAAGATGGGGGTTATATTTCCCCTTTTCCAGTCAGTGAGGACTTCATCAGACTGCCATGACTTTTGGAATATAATAGATAGTGGTTTAGCAACCTCATCCCCCAGTTCCCTCAGCACCCATGGGTGTATCCCATCTGGTACCATGGACTTGTGCACTTTCAGGTTCTTCAGATGGTCACGAACCTGATCTTCACTTGCAATGGGCAGTTCTTTCATCCAAGCCCTGCCATTATCTTCTGTGACTCTGGGTGTGTGGCTGGAGCACTTGCCAATGAAGACTGAGGAAAAGAAGTCATTGAGGACCTCAGCCTTCTCAGCATCACTTGCCACCAGTTCTCCTGTTTCCTTTCTGAGGGGAAAGGAAACCTTCCCTAGTCTTTTTCTTGCCATTGATATACCTACAGAAATTTTTGTCATTTCCCTTAATCTCCCTGGCTAGATTTAATTCTGAGTTTTAGCTCTCCTGACCACATCTCTTGCTGCTCAGGCAGCTTCCTTTTACGCCCCCAATTCTAGCTGTCCTTTCCACTCCTTGTAGAGTTTCTTATTACATGACAGCATTTCCAGAAGCTCCTTGTTCATCCAGGGGATGAAAACCTCTTTCCCTGCCTGTCCTTCCTGAACAGCTTATAACCATCTACCCCTACGTTCCAATCATGGGAATCATTCCACCAAGTTTCAGTAATAGCCACTATGTCATGGCTTTCCAGCAGCACAGTGGCCCTTAATTCATCCTGTTTATTGCCCAAGCTCCATGCATTTGCATAGAGGCCCTTCAGCTGGGCTGGATGGATCACCCTCTTGTGTGAATCCCCTTTTGACTCCTATGGGGTGTTCCAGTGCATTCTCACTGGCTTTCCTCAGGGGAACAAGTTGAGAGCCCTTACTAGGACTCCATCCCTCAGCTCCTGAAGTGCTGCCACACTGTTCGCCACAAGCAAATGTAAATGTAAGATTACTGACCCCCTCCCCCTTCAAATCTAGTTTAAAGCCCTATCAATGAGCCCTGCCAACTCCTGCTCCAGAATCTTTTTCCCCCTCTGAGACAAGTGCATCCCTTTAGGTGCTCACAGCTCCAATGCTTCATATACTGAGCCATGATCATAAAAACCAAAGTCCTGTTGACGACACCAGTCTTGGAGCCATGAATTGACCTGTTGGCTCTTCCTGTATATTCCCTCATCCATAGTCAATGTCAGAGGGATGGAGGAGAACACAACTTCAGCTCCTACTCCCTTTACCAGCTGTCCCAAGGCCCTGAAATCTCTTTTAACTGATTGTGAGCCTCTTATTGCTACATCATCACTTCCCACCTGAAAGACCAGAAGTGGGTAATAGTCTGAAGGACTCTCAAGGGAGGGAAGTTTACCTGCAATGTTCTTTACCCAGGCACCAGGGAGACAGCAGACCTCTCTGTGAAGCGGATTTAGTCTGGATATCAGGCCCTCCACTCCCCTCAGCAGGGAATCACCTACAACAATGAGCCTTTGATTTCTCTTATTAGGGTCAGTTTTGATGGCTGGCCAGAGGAGAGTTGATCTTGATGGCTCTACATGAAGCAATATGATGAAAAGCAAAACCGTAATTGCATCCCAGTGACTGGTGCTAAGTGCTACCTGCATAGACCATGCAGCATATGGGAATCCTAGTGACTGCTTCTCCAAGAAAGTATCATTCCTTGACTTTTTCAGCATCACTGTCATAAATTTAAATGTATTTTCTCTGTTGCAAGGTAAAGATGCCTCCAGAGATGAAGTGTCGTGTTTCAGCAACAAATCATTATTTTTTGGTTATTACAAATCACAGAATGGTTGAGGTTGGAAGGGGCCTCTGGACACTGCTTTGCCCAGTCCCTCTGCTCTTGCAGAATCACCTAGAGCTGGTTGTCCAGGACCATGTCCAGGTGTTTTTGAAAGATCTCCAAGGAAGGAGATTCCACAACGTATTGGGGCAACCTGTGCCAGAGCTTGGTTATCCTTACAGTCAAAATTGTTTCCTTCTTTGCAGACAGAAGTTCTGTGTTTAAATTGGTGCACATTGCTTCTACTTCTGTCGCTAGACATGACGCAAAAAGCCTGGCTCTGTCTTCCTTATACCCTCCCAGTGGGTATTTGCAAAATATCTCTCAGCATTTCCTCATATGAGAGATGTTCCAGTCCCTTCATTATCTTACTGGCCTTTTCCTCTGGTAACTCATCTCTCTTGTATGGGGGAGCCCAAAAGTAGACAGAGTACTCCAGCTGTGTCTTCACCAGTGATGAGGACAGGGACTGTGGACTTGCTGGCAACACTCCTCCTAATGTAGCCTAGGATGCCATTAGCCCCCTTTGCCACATTTGACTCTTTTGGCTACCAGGGCACATTGTTGACTCATACTCAACTTGTCATAAATCCAAAACACCAGCTCTCTTTCCACATGGCTGATCTCCAGCTTCTTGTCCCTCAATTTCTATGTATAACCAGGATTATCCTAGGATTAAAGGTCTGCACTTTGTCTGCATCTTTATTTGTGACAGCAATGAACCACTGTTATGATAACATATTTTAAAAAGCTCTTTCTGTTGTCCTTCACAGTGCTGGCCAGCTTTAAATCTAATCAAACTTTGGCCACATTAATTTTCTCCCTACAGTAGCAAACAGTATCTCTGTAGTCCTCCTGTGTCACCTGTCCCTTTTCCCTTTCTGCCCAAGTTCCACAAGAAAATCCCTGCTCAGCCAAGCCAACCTTCTGCCACACTTACTTGACTTCTGACACTTGGAATTGCCTGCTCCTGCACTCTTAAGAAACAGTTCTTAAAATGTGGTTTAGATCTAATGCAGAATGCACTGAGCTATTTCCTCTCAGTGAAGTTGTTACATATGAAAGAAAAAATAGTATTTTAGTAGTATGCTATAAGAATTCCTCAAATGGGATGTCTGCCATTTTCAAAGGTGTGGCTGAATGCAAAGAATCTGAGGCTCTCGTCAATATGCGACATCTAGAAAATTTTATTTGTTTAACTGTAATATGCTGACTACCATTGCTGAATCACAGCTATATTCTTCTGAAAGTCAGGAACAACCAATTACAATGAGCAGTTATGATGATCTGAGAAAAAGAAGTGTTTTTAATGGAGGTTAATATTGGTTTCACTATGAATTTCCAGACTGACTGTCACTTCTGTGTGTAGGTTTGGTATTATTTTTCTTTTCTTCTTAAAATTTCAGGGGTAGATCAACTTTTGGAATTGTCTACTGCCCAAACCAAACCTTTATTACTACACAGTTTAGAACCAGTTTAACTCCTAATTGACACTAACAAGTCTGTTCATACACAGTATCAATACATGCTAAACTAGGTAGAGGGTATAAGTACTTCCTACCAATTCCTAACCTGGAAGGGGCAAGCAAAGAAACACATGTGCTCTTCCTCCAGCCTCAAAGCTATGATGAGCTCTTCTATTGTTGTCAAAGGGATTTTATTATGATCAGTTAAGCAAAATCGGTATGACAAAGATACCTAAATCAATCTCCATTAAAAACTCCAAACATCCTATTTTCCTAACAAATACCACAGAGTTAACACAGGAATGCCTATAATCTTGTAATATTATTTTTAAGCTCTTGAAACAACGTACCTGAGAACAAAGACAAGCTGAAGAAATTAATTATATCTAACATCACTGGTGAATACTATCACAGTACTTCTTAGGTGCACATCAAAGGAAGGCAAGATGTGGACATTAGTTTTATCACATAACATTGCTTGTATCTTTTGTCAAAGTTTACACAACCTATGAACTTCAGGACAAGAAATGTCAGGGGGTTTCTAGCTTTCAGTAGAATGACAGAAAGCACAACATTACCATTAGTGCCCAGGGTAGTGACAGTTGTACACCTACGTAGCTAAGAAAGTGCCTGGAAGTTCCACCCTGTATTTAACTAGAATCTATAGGCCCTGAAATGGATTCCTCTGTTTTGTGATGGAGCTTTTGAATGTGTAAGACATGAAGAGATTGCTGCAGTTACTTTTTAGAATGTGGGACACCACTATCTGGACAAAGCTGCATATGCATGCTGCTTTTATAATCCAAATATTTATTTTGTAGTTCATATAAACATACCCATCTAAGAATATGAACTGAACTTTTAGTGAACTTCTGCTATTCACTGTAAAAAAAAAAAAAAATCAAAAGCACACACTACAGTTCTTTATCAAACTCAGTAACCGCTTTATTTGATTTACACTTTGCTCAAAGCATGATCTGGAAAACACAATTTTAGAAAACAATGCCAGATCTCAAAAAACATTGGGTTGCCTCTCACAGTCCAGATGCAAAGACTAGCAGAATGGCAAATGGAGCCTGAGGCTTATTCCAGATGATGCCTAAAATCTCCTGACAATTTCAGTCCACATATCTGGTGTCTGACAGAAGTCTGTATCTGACAAGAACTCAGAGGAACTGTATGCCGTGTGTCTGCCCAAAGAGAAAGCCCAAGCTGTTTGAGTCCTCTGGTTCTCCTGAGTGGTGGTTCATAATTCTTATATTATGATGACCTGTGGTGGTCTGGTAGGCATATGGCCTCCGCATCCTTCTGGAATTCAGATGTCATCCCACAGATCCTATATAGACATTAACTCTTCCTTCCCCAACATTAAGATTTATCAAACATTCCATAGATTTTGATGTATCATTGGAGAGAAAGTGCAGTTCCAAATAAACACACAAACACCAGCTACTATGAGTAGCAAGCACTTATGAAAACCAGCCAAATGGAGTACCTGTCACAAATGCTAATGTTTTCCTACTACTCAGCTTGCTACTCACAGACAGAGAATAGTCAGTGTTTTCATGGTTCTAAAAATACAGATCTTCAGCTCCCACAGGAGTCTGGATTTGCAGCACACAGAGACAATACGCTGCTGTCAAGGTTTAGTGTTGGCCCAGACACTAGACGAATGACAGACACTCTATTAACCCCTCTCCCTTTCCAGAGAGGAACAGAAAGGGAATAAGGGTAAGTGACTTATGAATTAGAAGATATTGATTCTTTTTAAATAAATAAATAAATGTATACAAATATATGAAAACCAGTTATCAAACTCAAGCCCCTTTGTAGCAATTACATCAATCACCATCACCACTGATGCTGTGGAGCAGGCACTGGTGAAGTCTCAGACTGGAATCAACAGCAGACGGGAACTGGATTCAGCAGCTCAATTCAGGAACACACAGATTGGGATTGAAGGCAGAACAGACAGAGTCCTCCTCTAACACCGGTCATTGAAGAAGAGAGCTTCACCCTCCTGATCCCTCAGCTTTATACTGAATATGATGTATATGGGGTGGAATTCCTTGTTGATCAGTTCAGGGTCACCTGTCCTGTCCGCTCCTCCCTGCGGGTGCGGCCTTTCACTTTCTGCAGCCCCAACATTGTACACAAGATCCAGCAGTGGCTTTGGGCTTCACAGAATCATAGAATGGTTTGTGTTGGAAGGGACCTGAAAGATCATCTACTTAACAAACTCCTTGCCATAGGCAGGGACACCTCCCACTAGATCAGGTTTCTCACAGCCCAGTCTAACCTGGTCTTGAACACTTCCACAGATGGGGCATCCACAACTTCCCTGGACAACCTGTTCCAGTGTCTCACCACCCTCAGTGTGTAGTTTATTCCTTATATCTAATCTAAATCTAGTTTCTTTCAGTTTAAAACCATTATCTCTCATCCTGTCACTACAAACCCTTGTAAAAGTCCCTCTCCAGCTTGTAGGCCCCTTTCAGGTACTGTAAGGCCACAATAAGGTCTCCATGGAGCTTTCTCTTCTCCAGGCTAAACAACCCCAACTCTCTCACACTGTCCTCACAGAAGAGGTGTTCCAGCCCTCTGATCATCCTTGTGGCCCTTCTCTGGAGCTGCTCCATCAGGTCCATGTCCTTCTTGTGCTGGGGGCTCCAGAGCTGGACACAGTACTCCAGGTGGGGTCCCATGACAGCAGACTACAGAGGGACAATCGCCTTTGTCGGCCTGTTGACCATGCTTCTTTTGATGCAGCCCAGGATATGCTTGCCTTACTGTGCAGTGAGCGCACACTGTTGTCCCATATGTTGAGCTTTTTATCAACTAGAATGAATATCGGAGCAAGTAAAAGCAAGAGCTTTTCTGCACACCAATCCTGGGCACTAACTCTAAGCATGGGGTGCTAACCCTGCCAGAAGCAGACACTGTCTGTGAGAACAGGTTGCTGACTTCAGAAAGTGCAGTTAGTCAGAAGAACTGAGCTGGAAAGTAAAATCACTGAACAGAATTAGTTCTGTTCTCACTCAAACCAGGACAGCTGCTATAAAGTACTTTCTAGAATTGCACAGACACTGTTCAAATATACTCACTGCATAAAAGGCAATGCTTTTAAGAGCTAGGTATGTTACAATATTGTTTCTAAGGAAGTGTACACACATACGCACAAAACAAAAATAAAACAAAACAAACAAAAAAACCCAACATCAGAAAAAAACAAACAAACCAATCAGATCTGCAAGTTCTCTTATCTTTGGTTTCAGATTGTTGAGAATTATTCTCCGTACTGGTTTTGGCTGGGATTGAGCTAATTTTCTTCATAGTAGCTGGTATGGTGTTCACTAAGTAACTATCATTTATCAGCAGGCTAACTGGGGAGGTCCCAGTTGTCTGGAAGCTAGCAAATATGACACCCATATACAAAAACAGCCAGAAGATCTGTGGAACTGCAGGCCTGTCAGCTTGACCTCAGTGACAGGGAAAGTTATGTAGCAGATCATCTTGACTGTCATCCCATGGCATATACAAGACAACCAGGTGATCAGGCCTAGTCAGCATGAGTTTACAAAAGGCAGGTCCTGCTTGACTAACCTGGTCTCATTCATGACAAGGTGGCCCACTCAGTGGATGGTGGAAAGGCTGTGGATGATGTCTACGTGGACTGTAGTAAAGCTTTTGACACTGGTTCCCACAGGATTTTCCTAGAGAAACTGGCTGTCCGTGGCTTGGATGGGAATACACTTCTTCGGATAAAAAACTGGCTAGATGGCTGTGTCAAAAGAATAGTGGTGAAAGGAATTAAATCCAGTTGGTAGCATTCCTCAGGCATCAGTACTGGGGCCTGTTCTTTTTGATACCTTTATCAATGACCTGGACAAGTGGAGAGGGCACTCCAAGTTAGAGCTGACACCGAGTTGGTCAGGAGTGTTGATCTGTTTGAGGGTAGGGAGGCCTCCACAGAAGGACACAGATAGGTTGGATCAATGGACCAAAGCCAATAGGATAAGGTTCAACAAGGCTGAGCACTGGGTCCTGCACCTGGGTCACAACAACCCCAGGCAATGCTACAGGCTTGGGGACAAGTGGCTGGAAAGCTGCCTGGTGAAAAAGGCCCTGGGGGTGCTGGTCTACAGCCAGCTGAATACAAGCCAGCAGTGTGCCCAGGTGGCCAAGAAGGGCAACAACATCCTGGCTTGTATCAGAAATAGTGTGGCCAGCAAGACTGAGCCAGTGATCATTCATCCCTGTACCCAGGGTCCACATATTTAAAACTGTGTTCAGTTTTGGGTCCCTCTCTACAAGGAGGACATTGAGGTGCTGAAGCATGTCCAAAGAAGAGAATAAAGCTGATGAATCGTCCAGAGCGTAAGTCTTACGAGGAGCAGCTGAGGCAACTAGGGTTGTTTAGCCTGGAGAAAAAGAGGCTCAGGGGAGACCTTCTTACTCTGTATAATTACCTGAAAGGATACTGTAGCCAGGTGGGGGTCGGTCTGTTTTCCCAGAAAACCCAGAAAAAGCCTCAGATTGCAGCAGGGGATGTTTAGACTGGATATTAGGAAAAACTTCTTCACTGAAAAGGTTGTAAAGCCCAGGAACAGGCTGCCCATGGAAGTGGTGGAGTTGACATCCCTAGAGGCATTTAAAAGCTGTGTAAACGTGATGTTTGGGGACATGGTTTAATTGTGACCTGGCAGTGTTAGATTAACAGTTGGACTTGATGATCTTAAAGGTCTCTTCTGACCAAAAGAAATCTATGATTCTATGGGACTATGTTTTTGACTCGTGACCAAAACAGTCATGACAACACACCTGCATTTTAGCTATTGTTGAGAAGTGCTTACACAGTCTCAAGGCCTTTTCTGCTTCTCACACCATCTCACCAATGAGTAGGCTGAGGATGCATGAGAAGCTGGGAGGGGCACAGCCAGGACAGTTGACTCCAACTGTTTAAAGGGATATTCCAGATCATATGAAGTTATTTTCGGAAACATAAAGCTGGGGAAGAAGGAAGGGGGGACATTGAGAGTGATGGCCTTTGTCTTCCCAAGTAACCAGTACATGTCATGTATCCCTGCTCTCCTGGAGATGGCTGAACACCTGCCAGCCCATGGGTAGTGGTGAATTAACTCCCTGGTTTGGTTTGTTTTGCTTGTTTGCACAGCTTTTGCTTTACCTGTCAAACTGTCTTTATCTCAGCCCACTTTTGCCCTTCCAATTCTCTCCCCTGTTAAACTGTGGGAAAGTGAGCAAGCGGCTGCATAGGGCAGAGATGCCCACCAGGGTTAAACCATAACCTTCTCTTTTACTTCAAGAGCTATGAAACAACAACAATGAGACCGGGTTTCAATCTTAAGACTTCAAAACTTGTTGGAAATACATGCTAGTGTTTTTATTACCTGACAGCATTTTTCTAGCATTTCTGTTTCAAAGAACAGAGCTGCATTACACAGCTAGGCACAGTTACGTGCAAGACTGGAATGCTCACAAGCCAACTCTTTTCCCATCAAGTGGAGCAGAACAAGTAGTTTCTCGAGGTGCATGCTACCTCTGGCCAAAGTGAAGGCAACAATGCTATGGTACCTCTGAAGAGGGATGTGAACAGGAATCAACTTATCCACACTGTACACTTCACTGTTTTGTGCAGCTTCCAGTTTTGCTACATGAAACTTCCTTTCCTAGGCATTCCCTCCCACAGTTGAAACCATTGGGCAAACTCAAAATGAAAGGCAGAGTTCAGAGAACAGATAAATGGATGAATACTGTTTTTCCATAGCTATAAATCAGAGCATATATAAGCTATTATCCACTTCAATACCCTCAACTGGTACAAATCAACATTTGTCTATGTTTTTAAAAAATGCTTACCAGTAAAAGACCATTCATTTTGGTAAAGCTGCTGTTTCTGGAAACGGACCTATCAAGGTACTGGTTAGCAACTCTGAAGTGAGGTGTAAAGTAAGGGCCTGTCAGTGCTCTGCAGTTATCAGTTCTATGGTGGAAGCCTTCTCTGGTATGGATAGCATCTCCAACACCCAATCTAAGCTCAGTGCACTCCACAAAATAAATTGCAAACAAGAACAGTATTTTAACTTTTGTTGCCACAGATCTTGAAGGAATTTGCTGAAATTATGTTCCTGTCCTCCACAATTACAACTGGCATCAGTACAGTCACCTGCTTTGATATATTCTGACTTCAGAGCTTACATATTTTCTAGCTCTAATGCTCCTAGCAGGATCACATTTCATAACAGAGAGCAAGGAAGTGTCACCTTTTATTACAAGCTGAAGAAATGCAGAGCACCATATTCACTTCTAAGAATCTAAATTATGTCATACCAGTTTGGAAACAGAAGTCTGGATTTGCTGATATTGTATCTAGATACTAACTCCCAGAAAGCAAAGCACAGAATTGTGGCTAGATGGATCCCTTTTGAAGTGTTTAGAATGGTGCTGTCCCACAGCACACTGTCTACAACCTTCAGTTGCTACAGTGTGTAAAATACATTAACAACACACCAATATGCCTGCTGATCCTAATGTGGGCATTGTATCTCCAGATTAGCCACTAATCCAGATAGCCATTAATAGCAGAGTATATATAGATGTACACACACCATGGAATAGATTATAGTATTAGCTTCTAAGCAAACACTGTGGTAGCCTTTAAGTAAACACAGTATAAGGCCAAGAGACAAAGAAGCTTTTCAATCATTACAGAGCTGCTCACAAAATACTTCCTTTTGCAGGTTTAATATGTTAATTAAAAAAAACATCAAAAGCAAACAAACAAAGAAACCCACAAAACCAAAACCAACCCAAACAAAAAAAAAAAAAACAAACCCAAAAACCAACCCAAAAACCAACAACCAAACAGAAACAAAAACAAAACAAAAAAAACAAACAAAAAAACACCCCAGCAAAAGTACTTTTCTCAGTTTACATTCTTGTATCTGATTTTAATCATGTTAGTTCTGTTCCATGTCTAGCATGACAAGAAAGGCAAGCCATAAAAGTCAAAGCAGAACTAAATTACCACAGTATGACCAACAGAAGAATATGACCTCTGTAGCTAATCTGTGATTATTTTGTTATTTGTAATTTAAAGCTCTCAGGATAAACAAAGTTACACTGCTTTTACATTCTTTCTTTAACTTTTTACCATATACCCTGACACTTGCTGACATATGTTATACATTGTCAGTGCACTGTCAATCTTGGACGCAGACAGAGAAACAGGCAAAGCTTACACATCAACAATTAATCTACTAAAACAGAATTCATAATCAGTAAGCAACCTATAAAACATGCATTATCATACAGAAAGTCATGTCTCATTCCACTGGTATCTACCATAAAGTTCGTTATATATTTGAGAAAAAGACACTCTGCTTCTTTTTACACTATACCTACTATAAAATTTACATACTCAACATACACATTTGCAACACATCTGATCAAGTGTTTATATTTAAAAACACTAAAAGATGAGTGGTACAAATACATCTATTTAATCTCTTGGATTTTAGCTCAAATTCTGCTTTGGTCATAAATGTAAAAAGAGTCTCATGATCTCATCCTTGTGCCTACAAGGGATGTTTATGCCCATTACAAATCTGACCGTCTCTTCTCAAAAGAAAAGTAAGACAGGAATAGCAGGAAGCATGTCAGCCAGGAATGCGATAGTGACAGAGTAAAGATATTAAGACCAGCTCCAGCCAACAACACAAACATCATTTTCAAAAGCACGAGGCTTGTCTGCAAAAGGCTTGTAAATAACACAAGGAATAAAAAGGAACAACTTTTGTCTAACTGTCTGAACAAAGCTGAGAGAATGTTATGTTACAGCCACATTTTCTTGCACAATGTTCTGAAGTTTTATCTTAGCACACAAACACTAGCAAAAGAATATATACAAACGTAAACAGTACCATTGGGATGGATTCCATGACAGTTGCCAACACCTGCATACATCAGTTCAACAAGTTCAAATGACAGAAAATAGCTTCGGCCCTGTAATGTAACGATGGTAGGGAGAGTTCACCTGAACCACAAACTTTAACAGGCTTCCTTAGCAGAGCTGCTCAGATGAAGTAAAAAGCCAAAGACTCCAAAGCTGTAACATAAACACAGACTTCTCAACAGCTCCCTGGTCTATGTGTTTCAAACAAACAACCCAATAATCCAAGAAGAGCAAGAGCAATTTGCAAGAAATGATTCACCTCTTCACTGCAATAAGGTACACTTAAAGAAAAGGCTTTAAGAAGAGTCTCTTCTACAAAGACCATTTTATAGTTTTTTTTCCCTAAACATACTGCCCGAGTCAACATTGTCTCCAGAACATACAGTTTCAAAATTTTGAAAATTGAAAAAGCTTTTCCATTACATCTTTTTGGTTAAAGACTATTAATCCAGTTGAAGATCAGCACCAGACAGCTCACATACCTTCAACATGTACATACTAATGTAAAATTATCCATGAGACAATTAATCACACACAACTTCATGAAAGAACTCTCAAAAAAACCCTCAAAATCTATGTTTAGTCTGCTCTGAAAAGTAACATGGTTTGGGCAGGTTTTAATTCTACCAGCTCATTTCTGGATATTTTCTCTCACAGAAAGATTTTAGGAACTATTAGAATATTTTGCCAAAAATGCAAACGATGTATTGTCAATTTTCACTTGCAGACTTCATGCTTCCAGAAATCCTGATTGCCAACGTACTTCTAAATGTGCCTTCCCATACAGTTTTATGTATCTATAAACATGTGTACAAGAGGCAGGCCAGTAAATTCAAACCAAGCACCACTTCAGAAGGGAGATGTTCTGGTTTTGCTCGGATAGAATTACAGAATCAGTTTTCTATCCAGGAGAACACAGTTGGTAAGATACTTTGTTTTCATTTGTGGTCAGCCACTTGGTATGCAGGTCTCCACAGTGATCAAGGTCTGTAGCAGTTTTAAGTTATTGAGGTGCTAAAGCCAGCACAGCAGGCCCAAGCTGGCCAACAGAAGTATTCCATACCATAAATGTCAGGGTCACTATAAAGTCATGTTTACTGGGGATGGCCACCAGCCCTGGAGGCTCTCACCCGTCATTCTGCTCCTGAAGGCAACTCTCTCCTGTTTGCTGTGACTGTCATGCTTTTGCTGGAGCTGAGGTGCTTGCAGTGCTTGACATCTACCATTCACTGCTGGGAGTGCATAGCTTGTGACTACTACATAGGCTAAGTTTAGCTTTGTGTATTTTCTACTAGTATTAATATTACAAGGAGGTGTTGTTATTTTATTGCATTAAATTTGCCTCCATTTCAACCCATAGGTCTCCTTTCGTTTTCCCCAATTCCCCTTCTTGGGGTGTGGGGTCATTGGGTGATAGAAGAACTGACTAAACAAAGAAAGGAGAAAATACAGCTATCTCTATACATATAAAGTTCCCTGAGTATTTTTTTCTGTTCCCAAGGAATCTTGGGAAAAGTTGCATGAATAAAGGATTAACTCATTTAGTAATAACAGCCAAGGAAAACAAGTCTATCTGCTAAACTGTGTATAACAACATGCGGCTGCAAAATCCAGTTACTGATTAAGGAACTTCGTTCAACACAGGTAGCTTTGTGCACTGATTATACAGCTTTTCTTTCAGTAGAACTTTCTCTTGGCAGCAATCCTATAATCTAGGTTTAGATACTCAACAGCTTCCTGAACCTACTTCATTAAGTGGCAGAATGGCAATTGCAGAAATGAGTGAAAATGGAGCCGCCTTTTTCACATGCCCTCAAATGGAGGGGAGGGAAGGATGAGAAGTTCCCCGGGCCCGAGTTTCCATGCCTCCCTTCCAGCACCACTCCTGAGCTCTGAGAAGGAAAGCGAACTAAAAGAGCACCAGATTTAACAAACAGCAGTAACTAGGTGATTAGAGCAATAAACAAATGCACAGATGACTCAAAGAGGGGACATTACGAGCTGCACTCCACAAAACACCTCATTTTCACATGCTGGAAGCAGTAATATTTAGTCTTACCAGGTCCGTAAGAAGAAAAGTGGCTATGACCCTCTTCTGACACAAATCATCAGGCAGAATATTTTTATTCACAGAAGTATTCTTATTTGCAAGCTGTTCTGCTAAAATTTTCTACCTATTGGTTTGAGTGACCTCTGTAGACAGTGTATCAGCCTTCTTTCTAGTGCAAGACAGTAGGATGCAAGTCTACTATCCTAGAGACAAAAGCTGAGGCTTTTCTTCCCTCTTACTAAACTGGTAAGGTTCCTACAAATGTGAACATTTCACTGTGTTTCATTGGAAGCTCCTCTGTACAATGCAAGATAAAAAAACCCTTTAAATTCTTTTTAAAACTTCATTTTTGTTAAACCCAAAACTGGCAAAACATTATGTCAGGATACTTTCAGATGGAAAATATTCAGAGGAAAAATGCACAATAAAAACTAAAAAATGACGAGTTCCCCGTCACAATAAAAACGCTACTTTTACTTTACAAGTGATGGTCTTAGACAGAAATGTTTCACAAGAAGACCCAGTCTTGTGCTTTAACATTCTCCCCCCTTAAAAGCATACTTTAAGAAGTCTCATGAAGCCCTACTGTCATAGATAAGAATTAAACCAAATAATGAGTCTTTTAACCACATCTCCTAGATTGGCAATCATTCTTGATGCTATATGCACCACTTCCCTCCCCCCAGGAAACAAATCCCTCTTTCATGAGACTGCTACTTCTCATCCTGACCTGTTTCTGTGAAAGCATCCCCTAGAGTGCCCTAATGTTCCTCCCAGTTTGGTCTACAATTTAGCAGATTCTCTTACTGCAAAGTAAATTCTCGCTTAAGTGAGTCTGATATTAATCATTTATTTCATGGATTACTAGATTAGACATCTTCGCTGAGGATTCTCCTCCTTCCAACAGCTTTTTTCCACTGTGCTATTAAAAACTGCCGGAGACAGTTCTGTTAACAAGTTATTCTTGGTACAAATTCTGCTTGTAACTCACCTTCTCTGTAAGCCTATGTGCAAAAGGCAACTCCTGTTCTGAAGGAATTATGTCATATTTTGCCTAAAATAAACATCCACTGTTGGATAAAATCATCCTCTCAAATACTGTCTGCAGACAGTCCTACAATAGGGGAATTCCTGTTGATCGCCTGCCACTATCAGTTATTGCATATATAGAACTACTTTATGTCTTAAGGAACAGGTTTGTTATGACTGATTCTTCCCTCTATATCACTTCATCATGAATTCAGGCAGATCTGCTTGTCAAGGAAACTACCTATTTAATTTAATGTTTTATTTTGTGTTTAGGACAACAGGAAATTAATACCCATTCAGGAACGCTTAGAAACTAATTTAAAGTAGAGTAGTGGCTTTGCAAATAAAGGTGTAAAAATAGACTTTAAGATTGCGACCCCATGCTCAAAATGATAAAACTTTTCCTTTCTTTTTCTAAGATACCTATTTTACTAGTACTCAAAAGTACTGTGAGCTTCTCTGAATGAAACGGAACACTGCACATTCGTTACTTGTAAATGTTATCACTAAGTGGAGCATTAAGACTCTGTATCTAGCACTATTGTCTAGGCATCATTACCTGATAGGCTTTAAGAACTTTAGACTTACATTTTCTTACCTAGCTCAGTAACTTGTCGATCAAAGGGACACCGAACTGCTCTGCCATGAAGGGGAAGCCGGGTAAGACAGTCATGGCAGACAGTATGGCCACACAAAAGCAGACGGGGAACTTTGTCACCTTGCAAAGAAAATACATCTTCACAGACTCCACACTCAAGAACCTATAATTTAAAAAAAAAATCATATTTGGTTTTGAGCTGAGAAGAAGGCAAATCTTGATACAGTAAGCCATATGACACTGCTTCTTTTACAGAAGTTCCTGCAATCACAGCAGATAGGTTGAGTCATTAATTTTGGTTTGTACTCAGTCACATGAATGACATCTAAAAAATAAACAGACACAAACGGATCTCTAACGCTTCAGTGTCCCACTAGTCCTTGCCCATTTCATTTAATGCACTGACACAAGAAAAGCTCATTGGCCAAGCAGCACAGCTAAGTAAGCAGAAACGGAGGGCAGACCCTGACAAACCAGACTATCAGCCGCCGGAGAAAGTTTCCATTCATAGCTGATGCACGTGAAAAGGTCATTCATACCAAATTGGCCATTTATGAAGCTACAAATGCAGCATCGAGGCAGCAGGAACCAATAGCAGGAGACCGGAACACCTTAAACCGCTAATAAAAGGCAAAATTGATCATCATTTAGAAATAAAACAAAACAAAACATGCAACAATCCATATGAGAACAGTCAGCTAACCACTTTAGGGAGCCCAGGCGTTACGTCTCCTCCGAGACGGCTCCCCATTTGGAGGCGGTCACCCCTCCCCTCCCCTCCGCGCCCAGCCCCTTCCTGGCACCCCACGGCAGCGCGGCTCTGCGCGGGCCAGGTGAGGAAAGGGTCCCTCCGAAGCGGCCTTCCCCAGCCCGCTCCGGCCAGCGCCGCTGCAGGGAACGCCTCCTGCCCCGCAGACCCCTCGCCCTCCCGCTCCCTTTACCCAGCCGAGACCGGGACGGTGCAACCCCAGCCGCCGCAGGAGGCGGTCGAGAAGGACGGCGCGAATGGCCGAACCGCACAACTCACCTTCACTGCCGCGCCAACCGGGCCGCGGCCACCAGCACCGCGGCCGCCATCGAGCCCAGAACCAGAGCCGCCCTTGTTTACACCTAGGGCGGCCATCTTAGGGAAGGCGGAGCTCAGCGGCCACCGGCAGGAAGGAGCCCGGCTCGACGGGCTCGGGCTCCCAGCCCCACAGCGCTAGGCGCATGCGCTGCCCCGCCGCCGCGCCAGGCCGGCCTGTGCCCGCCTCTTTCGCCTCGGGACAGAGAACTACGATTCCCGTCGTGCCGCGCCGCACATCCGCCCCCCCCCCCCTTGGCTTCTGGCGGACTCCATATCCCAGCATGCGCTGGAAGAGGCTGTGGCCCACCCCGGGCGCCCTGGCCCTCCAGCTGGGGTGCCGGCCACAGTGCGTTCTGGGGGCTGTAGTTTCGGCTGCCGTGGCGGCGCCGGGCCGGGCCGGGCCGAGTTGCATTCTGGGACAGCTATTTCCGGGTCCGGAGGGTTTTTGCCGCGCCCGGGCTCGGCGCTGAGGCTCCTCCCGTCTGATCGCTTTCCGGCACCGGCAGCCTCTTGGCCCATCTTCCCCCCCCGCCCCCCGTAGGGGTGAAGGCTGGCGCCATGGATGTTAACCAGCCTAAGCAGGAGCACTTGCTGGCTCTGAAAGGTACCGGTACCGCGGCCCACCGGTGCCCATCCGCCCTACTAGGCCGCTCCTGCCGCGGTGGTGGCGGTTCCACCGCCCTGTCCTCGCCTTGGGGCTGGCCCTGAGGGGGAGGCGGGACAGGCCCGGGCGCCGCGGTAGGGGCCGGGAGCTGAGGCGGTCAACCGGTCGTGAGACACCGTGTCGGTTTCCGCCGTGCTAGAAGAAGGTCTAGGAGGGAGCGGCGCGTGCCGGGCGGCGGGGCGCAAGGCGGGAGGTGCCCGAGGGTAAAGGGAGGTCACGGGAGGCCGAGGCTCTCCTGAAGCGAGGCGGAGGGCCCGGCACACGGCTGCGCACCTTGCCTGACGGGGGCAGCGAGGTTGTTCGGTGTATTTGCGTTTTGCACAAGGTTTTCAGCAGTTACAAGATCTTGTTGGTTGGTTGGTTTGGGTTGGGTTGTTTCAATCGCCTTTCCGTTTCTCTGCTGTTTCTTGGTTGTTTGGTTTTCCCCCTTTTAATGTTTCTTGCCCCTTTAACCCCATGCTCAATGAAAAGCATCTGGGCTTACATCCTTGTTTCAGAAGTCACGAATAGTAAGAGTGAGAACATGCACATCCCTCACATACCCTGCAGAATTAATACAGAAATCAAGAGAGTCCCATAAAGAATTTGATCATTTCGGCTGACAGCTGGGTAACAGCAAGTCAGCAATTAGAACACTGAAAAGCCTGGATCTAATTTCAGCTTACTTCAGTCAACAGATATAATATGTACAGGGTTTTTGTCTACTTTTCATGCTTGGTTATAAAATAAATGCTGCTAGTTAAGTAGGAGTAATGAATAGTTGGTTAAAATCTCAGTTCTGCAAGCATTCTAAATCAGTGGGGATGCTCAGATGGCTAAAGTAGTGCAGGTGTGTAGGGGGTTTCAGAGCCTATCTTCTGCCCATTTACTAGTTTCATTGGCTTCCTGGAGAGACCTCTTAATGGTGACTGCATGTCACAGTCTAATCTGTTTAAAAAAAAAAAAAAGTTTATGAAAATATAAAGTCTTTAAGGACTTAATGAGTCTGAGTTTAGTTATTCTAGAAGTCTAATAAATGAAGGAATTATGAGGTCCTTCAGTTAAGATCTAAAAGGATGGTTGCATGTGTTGCTCAGAAGCTCTGAGACTAAAACTCAATGTGTAACAGTGTAATGTCATTGAGGCAGACAGCTTTAATTTGCCTATAGTACTTCCCTTTTAACCTGTGACTTCAAAAACTGCTATATTGGTCTGTAGTATTTCAGGAAGGGAGGAAGGGCTTTTATGATACACATGTTTTCTAGTTGCTTTACATACCCTGGCTGAAAATGTTGAAATGCAAGAGAAAAACTGTTTGGGGTTTTTTTTTTTAAATAGATTTGTCTGTTAAATTTGAGCAAATAGCCAGTTGTATGTCTTTTAATATGTAGCACAGCACTATAGCAAGAATAATGACAGATGGCACGTTGGGATGTGACAGTAAAAGAACACTCTCAGTGGGGACAGTGTTGAGTAAGCTGCGTGCATACAGATACTGTTCAGTGTATTGAAGTTCATTGATAATGATGGAATACAGTTGCTGATGTTCAGTCTGCATAAAGTAGAATGTCCTAATCTATATCTTGCTTATTTTTACTACATGCTGCTTTGTTTTTTGTAAAAAATCCTAGAAATGTCTTTCTTAATACGTTAGTATCTTATTTTTTTTATGATAATTCTGCTTTAGGTCCTGTTTTCCACTGATCTTTGCAGCACGGGGCAAGGAAATTCTTGTAAATAAGATGTTTCAATCTAGATATGAGAATCCTAATCAAGAGACTGTTCCTTTTCTTAAGAATAACTGGATTCATACTGTGCAAGCATGGACGTGGTCTTGCATTATCGACCACATCAGAGGGATCTAATAGAACTGCAAAAATTTGCAGAAGCAGCAGTGAAGGAGTTTCCCATTCGCCAGTTACCAAGATTTACACCCTGGTTTCCAAATGATTTGTACAGACTTCCCCTCAAACCAAAAAAGCAGCCACCTGTTATTTCTTCTGAGGAAGTAGAAGAATTGAAACAACTTTCTACACCTTCAGAATGTGTTACAGAGCCTCCTGATTATGACTGCACAAAAAATCTCCTTGAGTTTCAGTCTCATGTGAAACATGGGCAGACTTTAATCCAAGCACAAACTCATCACAGACCAATTAACTCGAAGAATCAAGGAGAACCACCACCTAATGAAAACCAAAAATTGAAAAGGTCTTGGAGTGTGTCTCTCCCTAGTCCTAAGCTTAAAGAAAAGATTCTTCCTTTATCTCAAGAACTGCAAAATAATTTGGAAAGACTGAAGCTGCATGTATTTTATAGAGCAAAGTGGACAATTGAACAGTCTACTTGTAAAAATCAGAATTTGGAGGACATCTGGATAAAATTGAATAAACTCATCAAGCAGAATGAATTGCCATCTTGTAATGCTACTATCCAAAGATCTGTGGGACAGATATGGATTTTCTGTGATATATTATACTGTGAATATGTTAGAAATATTCTTAGGGAAAAGTTAAGCCTTACTGATAAAATGAATTTGCTTGTGCATAAATTTGGAATTATATTTAGCTTGTAATATTAAGATAGATTTTTCATAATAAAATTGCTATCTGAAGTACAGCTTAGAATATACAAACTTTAGAATGACTGATGAATTGCGAGCGGAAAACTACTTAACATTGCTTTGCAGCAGTTTTTTAACTGTAATAGTGCATTTATTTAACTTTGTTATGTGAGGAGACTTATGAATGTTTCGCTTAAGATTAGTAAATTTCTGTTTGGCTTAGTGCTGCATTTTGTAGCTTTTCTCTACTTTGGTGGTCTAAAGGAAAAAAAAATAAAGATTCTAGACTATTATAGCAAGCTGTGTCAGATAATAAAATCTATGCTTTCAGTCAAGCAGAGTGCATCCTCACTGTGCTCCTTTGAAATTAGAAGAAGGAAAAATATTTTTGAGTGGTTACAATTGCTCTAAGGATGTGTAATTATTTTTGACACTGAGACTTTCAAGATTCTAAAAGTAGTGTGTGGGGGGGGTTGTTGTTGTTGTTTGCTTGGTTGTTTTCGTTTAATGAAGGCAGAGGCATAGCCCTTATGTGAAATACAAACTCACTTTCTATTGCATTTATATCCCTATTTTCCCAGAAACACTAATGAAAATTTCAGTTCAAGTTGCATGCAGCTTAGCATTTCCTGGTTAATGACTTCAGTAATATGATTATTTTTTTTATACCGTGATATTTCTGGTCTTTTGTCTCTAATTATACTGGGGAACAAAAAAGCACTATCTTCTAGCTACAGGTCAGGAAATTAAGGTATCTGTAAAACTTCAATTGTTGTAATATTATGGAGGTTAAAGGTCTCTGAGGATTTTAATGCATTTTGTGGTGATAGAATGCTGAGTTCAGCATGACTTCTTGTCACCTTAAAGAAGTACAAGGGAATGTAGTTCTCTTACTAAATCCAGATAATTTTGCCATAGCTGGAGATCAAGGTCTGTGTCATCTGGAAAACGGGGAAAATAAGTGAATGGTAATTGTAGATTATCATTAACACTGATCAAATAAAAGTGCACGTAAATGTAACAGAGATCCTTCTTTGTAAAAGATAAATAAAATTGACTTGGGCTTTCACTTAACTTTTTATTTTGACAATGTCCTTATGTTAGAATAATTATTTTATTATATTCACTACACGTCAGTTTGTAGTTAATATTAAGGGCATTGCTCAGTTTAGATTGTTGATGTGTATTTCTAAACTTTGACCAAATATTAAGGGAATCTTACAGTGACATTTGGGATGCTTATGACATTTAATGTTACACTTCACAAAATTGATGTGGAATGCTCTCTAGAGTAACTGAGGGTCATCATTAGTTTTAAAGCTTATATAGCCAAGTTATTTCACTGAATATTTGTTCTGAGCTTAGCACCAATAGTAGCAAAGTTTCTTTATGCTTCAGTGTTTTTAAAGATACAGTGAGTAGAAGGAAGCATGATTTGAGTTTTATTTAATGTTGTATTTTGTGTCTAGAACCTTTGGAGAAAAAAGGTGACAGGTTGTCCTGCAAAGATACAATATTTTCTACTACTAGTTTAGTATTCCTATTAAATTATGATAAGTAAGTTAAGATATATAGATTGTGTTTTAATCCATTCCATTATCTCCGGATTTATTTATTATCTTTAGCATGACTAAACATCTGTAACTGTTCCTTTTGAAACAGTCAGCAAGTACTATTTTATATGGGTTTACTGTATATTTGAATAAAATTAGGTAACTTCCAACAATACAGTCCCACTATGTTTATTTAATGTACCAACAAGAGAGCTACACAAACACCTTGCTAAACTGAAGGAGAGTTCAGTGTCACTGTTCAGTGGTAGCTGTCAAATTTCTGCTGCTTCAGGTTGGCTTGTGTGTGAGTAATAATACATGCACATCTAGCTGTGAATGTATCAACTGGACAACTGTCATGTAATAGAGAGTGAAGTCCACATTTGGTTTCTTTATGGTCTTGGGTAAGATCAGTGTACAAGCTGAAATCCAGACTTTAATTTTGTACCGTTCCAGAAATGCTTAGTTCATATGCATGTATTATTCAGTATTTATCTCTTTTTTTTCATTTTCAATGTTGACTCTAGTTCTCCATTTATTCTGTTCTATACATCTGGGGACTTTTTATTTATCTTATGGTTCTGAGCCTTCAGAGGTCGTGTTTTTCAACCTCTCTCTGTAGCAGAATCTATTGCCTTTTTTAAAGCATATGGAAACTCAGATTTGTTTGTGTCAATGCTGACTGCCTTAAGGCTGCTGTATGGTAGTTGTAAATTCTTGTGAACTAATACAGCCCACTACACCCAAATGTATATCAAAGTAATTTAATATTTTACACAACTGGAAATAGTGACGCTAACCAGACATAAGATGTAGGGAAGTCTGATAAAGCACAATACGTGGGTCAGTGCAAGGTTGATTAAATTCTCACAGTCAAGAGAAATGCTTTTATTTTTTTTTTTTAGTTTTCAGAAATTATATGGGTTTGTTTGTTAAATTTTCAAGAAAACAAGTCATCGATTTCCACATGCTCAGATCAACACCTAAGGTTACAAATAGTCAAATTCATCTCACGTGAAAGCTTTTATGAGAAGCTATATGGAAGATTAGCGCTGTTGGCTTATAAGAGTAGGGAGGATTTCTCTAAAGAAGCAACACTTAAGATTGTAGTACAAATAAAAATACTGTAATTTTGAGTAATAAGAGTTAAAATAGCTTTCGAAAGTACAACTTTATTGAACTACAGGTTTTTTAATAGTGAGATCTCAGTAATTTTGATTTTGTCATTATAAATAAAATAGGGGGGGTTGTGCATTCCTGAGGTTTTTGTGATGGTTTTGCTGGTTTGGTTTGAGTTTAAAGTTTGTGACTAAAAGGAAAAGCAGTTGTATAAATTAGGCTTTTAGACTTGTAACTTTATCTTGCCTGTGAGTTGGAGATAAGGCTGTAAAAGCAATTCCTTCTAGCCTGGTGTTTGATTGAAAGGGTCTGTACTAGTCATGGCCTGTTCTAGCGCAACCAGGATCACAGAACAGGCACTTAGCCTAGAAGAGTCCACAAAAAATGAAACTTGTTTCATTGACCTGTGGTTTATTTTCTGATTTTTTTGCAGTGATGAGGCTAACCAAACCTACCTTATTCACTAATATTCCAGTAACTTGTGAAGAAAGAGATTTACCAGGTATGTCTTTTCTACTATTGTTGTGTACATATTATCAAGTTTAAGCAATGTGAGCATCTGAAAGTTGGATGTCTGAGAAATCCTAGGGCTTCCCATAGATAGTAATCTGAAACAGAGTGATATATTTATTTGGTAATGGCTATAGGAATACTAAGATGCACTCCTGACCACCACCTACAACCTTGAAAGCTTGGTGATTGCAAACCTGTGGCCCAAAGCCTAAGCAATTAACACATAAGATGGAAGGCAGTTGAGAGAGAAATATGTAACTGTAGACAGTTTGGTGTAACTATTGTCTATATCTGGAGAAAATGCCCTGGTAATTAGAACCAACACATGAATGTCCATGGAAAATTAATTTGTAAGAATCACTGCTTTTGAGTTGTGTTATGCTTGTTGTACAGTCTTAAACTGGACATCCCTGGGCTGTCCCCTGGTAATAGTTGCTGTCTAGAAGTCAAGCGTAAGACAGAGGCAAAGGAAAGATTCAAAGCAAACAGGGGAAGAAAGTGGAATTGATGAGTTCTGTTATATAATGTTCTTTACCGGGGCAGAATTTCTCTTAAAGTTTGTTAATTTGAGCAGTGCCTTTGAGGTTGTGCCCTTCACTATGTAAACAAAATTATTTATTGAACACAAGTGCATGGAAGAAAGTTATAATTTATAAGCAGGCCTATAGATATGTACTTCCTCCCTAAACAAGTTAGTTGTAAAGTAAGTATGTCTAAAAAATTTTATTTAGATAAGTGATTAAGTCTCATAACTTAAATGTAAACAAAGCTTTAGACTTAGCAAATATTCATATAATTTAATATTTCTACAGGTAATCTATTTAACCAGCTCATGAAAGGTGATCCTTCTACTGTAAAGGGAGCAGAAATTTTGATGCTAGGAGAAATGCTGACTTTGCCTCAAAATTTTGGGTAAGAATCAATTGCTGTAACTAACGTGCAGGGTTTAGAATTTTTTTAATGGTAATGTGTTTATTACTTTTTCTTTTTGAATATCATTATGCAGTGAGATGTATGGCTTGATTTATAATGTCGTGTAATGTATAAATGTGTGCTGCCTGATATTTATTGTCTGTGGCCTGACTGAACATAATAAGGGTTGAAAGAAATTTGCAGCTGTACAGGAATTTCTAACATAATGCACTACTATAAAACACTTCTTATATTAATGGAATTCACTACAGTAATTTTTGGGGGTATTGTAGGGCATCTTCTCAGATTTTTATCTAGAAAAAACTCTGATTTGGTTGTTCTCTTCTGAAGTTGTCTAGAAGGATGACATTTAGAAGTATGGGTGTGAAAGTGCCAATGTACTTATATGATTTGATCTGTCAAACTCATGTGTGCATGTGTGTATTATAGTTAGAACTTAAAGAGGTTTCACTGAAATGTTCTGTATTTTCTTTTAAATAACTGTTACTCAACTGTTGTGGGTTTTTTTCCTAACTACAGAAATATATTTCTGGGAGAGACGTTTTCCAGTTACATTAGTGTACACAATGATAGTAATCAAGTTGTCAAGGACATACTGGTGAAGGTATGTGAAGATAAATCTACTTACTCCATATATTTTTTTTTAATAAATTTAGTATGTTTTCTGGCAATATCTTGTGTGTTTCAGGCTGCTATATAGTCTTCAAAATATATCTGTCACATTTTCCAATCCAGAAAATATACCTGGAAACAGTTGAGACATGAAAATAGAAATGATGACAGAAGATTAAAATTAAAAACTAGGATTGTATTTAAAAGTGGTTATGTTATAAAGCTTCTCTGGAGAATTTGTGTAGAAAATTTTCCAGCAAAAAAATTAAGTTGTATTCACCTACTTACACTTTCAATGAGGTCAGCAAACAAGCCTTTGTAAAGTGTGCAAGAACTTGAAATCTGCTTCTATTTCAAATGAGTTATTTTCTTCTGTATCTCTATTTTTTGCCGTTTCTGATGAAAAATAATACATTAAGAATAGAAATTCCAGAAGTTATTGCAGAACTCAATGTGAAAAGTAAGTGGAGATTTTGTAAGCTGCGTGTTAAAGAATTGGGCGATTTATGTATAATTTAGAACTTGACTTTACCTTGGACAAGTATC
Organism: Todiramphus chloris collaris; assembly: GCA_025345505.1. NCBI lineage: Eukaryota > Metazoa > Chordata > Aves > Coraciiformes > Alcedinidae > Todiramphus > Todiramphus chloris. The sequence goes on from JANVCC010010406.1 coordinate 6,735,015, forward strand.
TCATCACATTAACATATCTCAGTTATATGTATAAAAGCATGCAGGATACAGTATGCTCAGTGAAGCCTAGCATTCTATAACATAAGTTCTTTTTCTTTAGATCGCTTTAAGTATCTGCAGTTCTAACCAATGCTGTATTTTTCTGTCCCCAGGCTGACCTTCAGACAAGTTCTCAACGTTTGAACCTTTCAGCTTCTAGTGCTGCAGTGGCAGAACTTAAGCCTGACTGTTGCATTGATGATGTGATCCACCATGAAGTAAAGGAGATAGGAACACACATGTAAGATTTTAATTTTTTCTGTGATTAAATAAGCTTAAATGAAACTGCAGCACATGCATGCTCTTCTACTGCTGCTTTAATATAGGCACAAAATTTAAAGGTTTTTTTTTATCGTTTCTTTTAGCTTAGTTTGTGCAGTAAGTTACACTACACAGACAGGAGAGAAGATGTACTTCAGAAAGTTCTTCAAATTTCAGGTATTGCATGAAGTATTCTACTCTATTTTTAATGTGGGTGTGAATCTGGAAAACCCTTTCTGAAACATTTGATAGTTCAAAAGCACCTGACTTTTAAAAGTGAACTGATAAAAACTGTCACTTAAAACTTTACATGAACTGATGTAATTACTAATTACCATGCAGTTAAACATTTCATAAATGATAAATATTACGTCTTACAATTTTTACTCATTTACTGATGAAAAAAATCTACTCTTAAAAAAAAGGCCTTTTTTTATAGCAGCCAGCTTTATGATTATTTTTAATCAGAAGAAATATTGTTCATTCTGACTTTTACCCATCTAACCTTTGCGTTTATATTGTAAACTTCTGATTTTTTTCCTTTAGTGTGTATAACCTTCTTTAAAATAGAATGTAGTAGTTTGGTTCTTAAAGGAAACTAAGCGAAGAGGTCTAGTGTGTTACATCTGACTAATATCCACAGCAGTAATTGATAGAGTTGAAACCTTTTGTTTCACTGCACACATTTTAAGACTTGAGACTAGAGTAGCTGAGGAAAACAGAAAACTATCTGGGGACTGATTCTGGCAGCAAAGTGTCTGGTTTAACTGGGTTTTTAATGGGTGGCTTGTTTTTTCAGAGAAATATGCTGAGACTTGGAGAATTGTGGGCTCTTTTCCAGAGTGGAGAATTAGGTGACATGCTTTACTGAAAACATTTTTAGATAGTCTCACAGGGTGTCTGGCAATACAGAAACATTATGTAATTGAGACATGTATTTTTTGCAAGTTTCAAGTGATTTCCTTTATTCTTTTCTAGTATTCTACCTAGATGCTTCAGAAAAAAGTATTTTGTCTTTTACAAGGCTATATTGCCATATACTACAAAGAACACCCAAGTGCTGTTAGTACTTGTCGGCCTTGAAAGGGCCAATATTGATTAGTCATCACCCCACTGCCATTTTCATGTTGTACTCTTCTCTGAACACAGAAACTCTGCAGTGTTTCTTCATCTTTATTGAAGATGATTTTCATCTTTGTGTGATTGTATCTTGCTCCTTGTGAAACTGTTTGCCTTTAAATTTCTCCATCCTTTGTCCCCCAGGAGTTCAGTATTCTGTTCCCTTTAGGCTTTCGCTGATCACTACTGTACTCGTATTCAGGCTTCTAGTTCTCAGGTTCTGTCCCTCCCCTACCCTTGTTTTAGCCAGTCTTGTTCAAGATGTTTGTTTGTCTCCTTTAGGTTTGATATGGAAATTTATCATTGGACATTTGTCAGGGGTTTGTGTGTATATTGTAACTTTGTCTTTTGGCTGAATCCAGCACAAGCAACTTTAATGTCAAAATAGCTAAGGGCAGCGATATGTTAAATTTAAATCTCTTCCTTCAAAGGAAGAAGCATAAAAGCTTCTCAAAAAGTAACAGAATCATAGAAACATTTAGGTTGGAAAAGAGCTTTTAAGATCATTTAGTCCAAACATTAACCCAGCACTACCATGTTCTTTACTAAAACGCGTTACTAATATATACACTTCAACACCATTCTATAAATACTAGCTGATTCATTATGAGACAAACACTTGTCTGAGCAAATGTCATTGTTATTTTGTAAATTTGACATGGAGATGCCAGCTAGAAAATCTGAGAACAAATGAAAGGCAACGTTGCAGAAGACTGAATGGTGTCTTTACACTAGGAATTGATGGCTGCTAGTGATCAAGGTGTTATTTTGTAACAAAAAAACCCCATTTTTCTCTTTGACAGATTCTCAACTTTTTCAGTTAGGTTTTCTAGCATCTGTATAAGTTGAACTGCTGTTACAGATGGTTTTAAACAACTTCTTTTTTAACCATTATATGTAGTTCAGTACTGCTCAGTAGTGCCTTTTTATTCCTAAGTTTTTTTCTGAGTAATTATCACGATTAAGTTTCTACAGAGGAGGAATGATTCTTTCTAGTGTTTGGTTGTTATTTGGTTTTGGTTGTGGGGGCATGAACTTCACAGTAATTATTTAATGTTTACTGGAATGCCACTTGAAACTTAGTGGAATGAATAAATGGAAGGACTTTTTTTACCGGAAAGAGAGAGAAAACATCAGCATTTAGGGAAATTAATAAAAAGCTTACTGAAGCAAAATGTTTTGCAGAAAAAAACCTCAACAAACAAATTAAAATTTTGACCTTTTTTTTTCTGACTAGAGATAGTTGTGATTATTTGAAAGATTTGAACATTATGCCTGTTATAATGCAAAAATCTCTGTGAAGGCTACTTTTTAATCTTCAGTTCTTTGGGGCTAAAAAATTTGTCCCCAACTTAAGGGCCTCTGAGGATGCAGTACACTTATATGTAAACAAAAGAGAAGTTTTCCCTTGGTAAAGGAAAATAAATGTCTTTGGTATGGTAATTTAAATATGTTTCCTTACAAGTATAATGGAAGATTATTTCCTTCAGTTACCTCAGTGTATATACATTTCATATTTGAATGTGTTAACTGTAGTGGCTTTCTGAACAAAATTCAAGCACTTAGGGACCAACACTTTTATCATCACCTTTTATATCATGAAACTGTTTTCTCTTGATGATTTAATCTCGTGCAATTAGAATGATTTTTTGGCTTTTTTTGTTTCTTGTTAACAGTTGCTTTTTCAGGAGGGAAGTGAAGCCTAGTAATGGTTTGTTGCTTAAGCCAATCACATGAATAGTTCTCTATTTCATTTATTTTTAGAGAAGTCCTCAGCAACTTTTGCTTCAGAACACTGAAGGACTTGTAAATATTACATGGTTTTTGTTCATTCTTGAAAGCAAGTGCAGACCACGTCAGGATACAAGATGGATGTAATGTTATTTTACATAGATCTACTTAGTGCGCTGGATTTGTCTGGCTTCCTAGGAGGCCAGCGCATACGTGGAGAATTTGTTTTCAGTCTGAGGAAACTGCTTAGTAGCAAAGCAGTCAAGTGTGCAGATAAGAAGCATTGAGTATATACTCTGAATTGTGAGGTTTTAGATGAGATGATTATACCATATATTCCATTATGCATCTGTTCTATGCAAGATCAAAAAGAAAAAAATAATATTTCAGTAAAAATATTAGCGTTTATAAACAGTTTATGCTGAACTTCCCTGAGAAACCAGTTGTCAATCTGTCTGTCTTCCATTTCATTCAGGTCCTTAAGCCACTAGATGTGAAAACCAAATTCTACAATGCTGAGGTAAGTGAGAGCTATGTGTATTTGGGTTTGCTTTGGTGTACTAGGTTTACTGCTTCACGGTAGATGGTTAGATTAAGTTCAGATTGCTTCTTGAGAAAGATGGTCAATCTAAAGCGGAAAAAATTAGGTGCTGTGTTTGTACCATTTAGTTTAGAAATAGATACACTTTTGGTAAAGTGTGAAAAGGGATGATAACTAAGGTAATAGATGTGTTAGGACCTTAATGCAGCTGATGGTTTTTTGCATATTTTCCACTTTCCCATGAACTAAAATACTTTAAATTATTGCCTGTATATTTAGGCTGATAGAGTACTTACTCTATCAGATTGTTTTCAAAGCAGATAATGATTTACAAGATTGGGAAAGTTTAAATTATTGAACAGAGGGATCACACTTCTACTGCGGATGTCCCAGTGTAAATATCACCCCTCTGTTCAATAATTTAACTTTTAGGTTTGTGGCAGTTATGCACAGAGCTTTGAAACTAAATCACCTAATATATGCCTTGTATTTATTTTGACTTATGTAATTTTGTCTATTTATGAGAAGAATTTTTAAGTGAAGGTGACACAGTGGAAATTCTTACAAGATACACACAGTGTGCTTTTCATTTGTAGAGTTTCCCTGTGGATATAATTATCATGTAGATCTGTTGTAGGGTATAAACTTCCACAGTATCTGATTACTTAGGAAAGTTAGGACACTTGTTTCCATCATTATCACTTGCCTGTTTTGTCATAATAAAGAGCTTAGTTTTGTGGGTATCGTACTCTATTGTTTGTATGAAGTTTAGACTGGTACTAGCCAAGTACCGTGAGAACCTCCATTATGAGTATTAAAGTTTTTTCCATGACTTCTGAAATATGGTCAGCTGTTGCACTGCTCGAAAATCTTCCTTATTATTCTTAAACAGTTTGAAATAGTTTTAAGAATAGAATGAAGTTGTAGCTGGCTTATGTTGCAGTGCATAGTAGGTGGAAGGAAAAAGACCAAAATATCAGTGAGAGGAGGAGAAAATTGGCAATTTGAAAAATATTTTCAGCTAAATAGAAAATACTTTACTCTCCTATTTGTTCTTAACTAAGCAGACATACATGCTGTGAAATTGCATGTAGAAGAGCAGAGATCATCCAAATCTATTGTTCTAATTATTTATCTCCATCATAGTCACACCTGGGGTTGATCATGCAAGATTATAGCTATAGAGGTGTTAAAGGTATATTTCTTTCCCTTCCTGACAGTATCAGGAGACAAAACAGAAGGGAAGAATAGCAGAAGAATTTTTGCTTTACACATGAGGACTCCGGATGCAAAGATCTGTCTTGTTCAGCTCTGTGCAGGAAACTTTCACAGCAGAGAAAATACTTACAAAACTAATAGAATGTAAATTGAGACATTTAATATATACCGTGTAATTTATTTAGACGGATAAATTGAGGCATAGGTCTTAAGTGATTTAAATATTATAATACAGAGGAAAAAAAAAATTCTAATAATACCTTGGCATATGTATCTAGGCCAGAGGCTTCATTGCTTAGATTGTCCAGGTGTGAGATACCTAAGTATGATCAGAATGTAAGCACATTCCACAGGTTGGGTGCTTTTATAGAACTGGTGTTATCCATTAATGGGGATGATTGGAAATATCTCCTGTGATTGAAGAACAAAATAATCCTCAGAAACTAGGTAATTCCTCTGGGAACAAAATAAACCGCTGTGTTGTGTGTGGATTATGTTATTGTTGCAGATAAAAAAACGTGATAGGGGAAAGAGGGACACAAATATTAAATTAATGTTGCTGACTTTCTCTGCTTCCTGTGTAAATTGTGTTTTCTGCTGAAACACTTAAACAAAACTTTTTTGCTGACTGGCCTTGATAAGGGGATTTTAATAAACTCTATTCCTCATTTAGCCACCAATTCCTCATGATAAAGATAAATGAGAAGCTGTGGTGTCTGAGCTGCTACTCATGGGGTTTTTTGAATTTTATTTTTTTTTTTTTAATCTTTTTGGTGGCAGGGGGAGGGTGTTGTTTGGTTTGTTGGGGTTTTTATTGTTTATTTGTTAGGGTTTTTTCCCCCGTAGAAGTTTTAAAAGGCTGCTTTAATGCCTTTTTTCTTCCAGTTCAGGAATTTATGTAACTTCAGTTACCATGATATCCATATGATTGCTTGAAATAGTTATTTAAAAAGATTTTGGGTTATATTAACTAAGGAATTTTCATTTGCCCACCAAACTGATACAGTACCATTCATATTTCATTTCTGAAAGTATATAAAATGCTGCTATGTGTTATGACCACAGAAGTCAAAATTTAAAACCTTAGAAATATGTCTTTGGCTAGATGTTGTATGTGATGCTCTACTGCTGTGAAATCACCAAGACCTTAATTGTGAATATTTATGAAAGAGTTATTCCTGGGAATAGGGAGTGTGGAGTGTCGGGGGAGGGATTAGTATGTGTCAGTTATTAGTTAACTCAATTAGGCCTTTAAAGATTGACTAACCTGTTAAGTGTTACCATTAATATTACAGATATGATGCTATCTATTCATAAAGTCTGTCACTAAAATTGTTTTCTAATAGAAATTATAATCCATAACTTCCCTTTTAATAAAACAAGGAATGATGCTGAACCTTAATTTTCTTGCTTGTTGCTCATATTGCAGTAGCAGCCAAATCAAGTTGGTCACTGAAATTCATGCCCACTAAACATTGTCGCCCTAACCTGATGCAATCCTGAGAGGGAATTACCTGCCCCCGTCTATAGAAAGTCTCTCACAGACTTTGGTGTGCCTTGGAAAAGGTTTTGTGAAAGGTTCTGTTCCTGCAAACATGTGCAGGAAAACAAATACACAGACATTTAAGAAAACAAAGTTTGCATTTAAAGCTGGATTCTTGAAACGATGGCTAGTCAAAAAAGACTTTTACCTGATTACGTTATGCTTTGCTAGAATACCATGTTATTGTTATTTTGTGACCTTATATGTGTGGATACTTCAAATTATCTGTGAAATGACAAGGACTGTTTTCCATTTCATATACAACCCATTGCATGGATTTAAATTCAGGACAAACTTCAAATTTTCTCAAAAACTAACTCTCTTTTTTGGGGTCAGTTTGTTCTACCCTATCTTACCTGTGACTTGGGTGCCTTAGGCTCTACTTTAGGTTGGTTCTGAAGCGAAGCTAGTAAACCATGTAATCATACTAGCTATAACTTATTAGAAATGTAGCTGTCATCTTTGTTTGCATCCATTTTTATTTATGTTTCTGTCTTACTAATGCTATCTTGTTTAGATGGTGCATAAAATGCAGAAATGCATTTTGTTAGAAAGTTAGCCTCCTTTTTCTTTAACATTTAACCTTAATTTCTCTAATGTGTTCTTTTTTTTTTTTTTATTTTCCCATTAGAGTGACCTCAGTTCTGTGGTAATTTTTATTTATTTTTTTATAAATATGTATGCTTTTTTTAATTGCCTATCTGTCTCCGTGCTTGACATTCTTTTAAAAACATAATGGAAAAGCAATGTTTGTTCGCTTATCATGAACTGACATTTCCTTACCTTTATATGTGCAGCTAATCATTTAAATGGTTAGCTCTTTCTTTAATACCCATTGTTGAAACTAAAAGTTGATTATTACAGACTCTTGCTTGTGGGAGATCCTTCTTTAAAATACCTCGACAAAATTTGACTAAATTAATTATTTCAAAGTGGGAGTTAATTCCTTCTAAAATTTTCCTGCTTTTGATCCATAGAAATGTAGGTCATACTACATCATTGCTTGTGCAAGGTGTGACAGAGCTTTTTGTGTCTGCTTGGTGGAGACAGTGGGTTTGAGGAGAGAGCAGAAGTTGGACATTCTTCCTTCCTTTTGCTAGCTGGAACCGCACTTTTCAACTTCTAACTGCATGTAACAGTTGATGAGTTAGTATGACACTTCTGCAGTCTGTTTTCACTTTAATGTGTGCCTTGTGTTGAAATAAACTGCATTCTTCTGAAGTACTGAAGAATTTTATTTTTTTTTTAAACTGTGATATTAAGCCAATTTAGGAATAACACAAAACTAACTTGCTTTTTCATTATGCTGCTTGTTTTTTCTTTTCCCTTTCAAATTAGCTTTTCCTAAACTTCTGCCTATGGTTGCTGCATTGAAAACAACTAAAATTTGGGTAAATGGACACTTTGCACAATGGATTTATGGGATATAAACAGTATCAATTTAAGGGACAGTCAGGTAGTAGTAATCAGTAATGATTAATGAGAGCCACATTTTAGTTGGCGTTATTTCCAGCTCCTTCAAGTGTGAGATGTGTACATAACCCATTGAGCCTGCAGTTTTCATTACTCTCTATATACGCTATCATCTGGTTTGTGTTTAACATGTTTATAAGGCACAACAAGCAGTTACAGTACCACTCTGTATTTCTCTTTCTAACTTAATGCCCTTGGAGACTAAAAATCTCTTGACTCTTTGTCCCACTTTTATTTTTGTAATTTACAAGCAGGACTCCCACTTGTATAATGAAGTAATTTATTTACACTGATTAAAAAGAAACTGTAAGCTTTCTTCCACCTTCCCCATAACAATACTTTAAAAAAAAAAAAAAGACACATTTATCATAACAGAATCTCTAAACTGAATTTATAGAATAGATTATTTCATCTGGAAGGGACCTGTAGTAATCACCTAGTCCAACTGCCTGAATCAATAACTCTTGTAAATCCAGATTCAGTAGCCCTCTTTTTTTTAACTGGCACTTGTGCTCATACCTCTAGTAGACTTGCCCCTTCTGTAATTAATCTACCCTGTGATTTTTATAGATGCAAAGTGACTTCACTGGTCTGCAATTTCACAGAAGCAGTGAGGCAAAAACACCTCCACTTTCATGTTTTTTTCAGATTTTTCAAGTTTAACAATCTGTAGCTCTCATTCCTGTACTAGAAATGGTCCTTATAGACCATCTTCAGGCAATAGCTTCATTTAAAATGTATGTGTAATAGGATGTTTTGAACATAGAGCACTAGTTAAATTGTCGGATGAATATATTGGGAACCATTGTCAAAATGCAGCTGAGTGAGAGAAGAGGCTGGTTCTTGCTTTTTAGCTAGTACACCAGTGTCTCAGAATAATAATTACATCTCATAGCATGTACCTGAACTATTTTACTTCAGTTAAAGAAAAACAGACACATTTTAATTTTTTTTTCTTAATACAGCTTGATGCACTAGTAATCTGGCATGGCACTGCAGTTCCTTACCATTTATTCTATTTTTTCTTTTTTCAATAATTCGGATTAAAACTTGAACCACTACTGAGTTGATGAAGGTCTTGGGAAGTGATGACCTGATGCGTTACAAATAAGGAATAGCTAGAATATAGCAAAATTATCCCACATCCATTGTTTGGCAAGATACCTGTTGACTAACACTTTTGCTCCTATTGTTACTGGGATTAAGGTTTTTTCTTGCATTAATTAATTTGATTTGCAGGCATGAACTTAACACGTGACTTTTTTTTTTTAACAATAGGACTGCCTGTTCTTTTTTAATAACACTAATGACATTTTCATGAACTTGCACTTTTGTCTTTTTTCAGACTGATGAAGTGTTTTTGGAAGCTCAGATTCAGAATATCACTACCTCTCCAATGTTTATGGAGAAGGTTTCTTTAGAGCCATCTATGATGTACAATGTTGCAGAACTGAACACAGTTGACACAGCAGGGGAAAGGTATGTTCAGATTCAGGATACTTTGAAAATCTTTATCTTATGATTTTATGAGATAAAAGCATTACAGTGAAGGAGTTGTCTGTAACAGAAGGCTTGTACTTCTCTGGTTGATTACAAAGATCAAATTCCTGTTATGTATTCAGCTGGTAAAGCTGTTGCAGTTTTCTTTTTATAGAAACTATTCTTAAAACTTTGTATTTCTACCTAGTATACAAATCCCCAGCTTAATCCTCAAATAATTTGTAACATGGATGACATGGTAACGTAAAAACCTACTACTTCTACAGCACCTCCCATATAAAATTTAGCCCAGATCTGGTTCTCACTTGATCTGTGTGTACTTATTTAGCTTTACAGGACCCAGCTGACTTGTCCTTGCTTCTTTCCAGTAGACTGGTTAGCTGTTTTCAGGTGTTCTAATCAAGAACTAGGAAGGCAGCAGTCAAGGTGAATTAATGGAATACCATTATAGTATATTAGAATATAAACATTTGTCATGCAGAGAAATTGTCATTTAGTGTCAATCAGTAAACACCAAATACCAGAACTGTCCACTGTGTTATGTAATCTGTTAGGGATAAAAAAAAACTCGTGATGTGTGGGTAGAAGTTAACTTTGGCTTTTTGTACTTTTCATTTCCTTGGGTTTTTAGAGGAGGAAATGTTTGGGTGCTTCAGTGGGGGCTGAAGTGAAAATTCTCTTGTCTCCTTGCCTGTCAAAGGATTCACCTGCAGTGTAGAGGAGCATTGTCCTTACCAAGTGTTTGCATCTGCTATAATAGTTCTTGTACTGAACATGAGTCTTGGGCTCATCACACTGACATGTGCTGAGAGGGAGCCAAGTAGCAGAAATAAAATTGCCAGCATTGTTGTTTAAATGCTAAATGCCAGATAATGAGTTATAATGTAGTGAAGTGGATTTCCACCTCCGATTCTCTCTGGCTCAAATTAATCATTGTTTTGGGGTTTTTTTCACCTTAATCCTTGATGGTACAGAAATTCTAGAATTGTTTTCTGTTCTGAAAATACAAAAATGTTCTATGTGGTTTGCCACAAATACAATACACAAAGGTTGGGTTCTGAAGTCTTTTTAAAAATAACTGTTTAAATTAACACCCAGTTTTTTTTATTTTAGCGAGTCTACTTTTGGCTCAAGAACTTATTTACAACCTATGGATACACGACAGTACTTATACTGCCTAAAACCAAAGCAAGAATTTGCAGAGAAAGCTGGAGTAATAAAAGGTGTAACAGTTATTGGCAAACTAGACATTGTATGGAAAACTAATCTGGGTGAACGAGGAAGGCTGCAAACTAGCCAGCTCCAAAGAATGGTAAGTTTAACTTAGGTGTCAGTTTAGCTTAGCAACAATTTTTAAGGCAACTTTATGAACAATTCAACAACGATTTGAACGAAAAGTTCAAGCTCCTCACTTTCTTGACCTAATTCTGAATTCACATGTTTGTGTTTAAGAATGCTATTTAATTCATTTGGTCAGCAAACTATGGAAAAAAAACTGTTCTGAGGGACTGTATCTGATTAAAACCATTCTTGTTCCTTTTGATCACATTAATGGCAATTTTTTTTTAATTGGAGATTTGTTTTCTGGCACGTAACACACCTCTTTTTTCACAGCACTGAACAATGTAACTTAACGATTGTGCACTTGAATCGCCGCAATCAAGTAACCTATATAGCAAAATACATTGATTAGAATAAAATTAACTTTTTGAATGCTGTTTGACAACAAACTGAAAAGCATTGACAAAAGAACTCTTAAGTATGCCAGCTGTTGACACAGAAGTGTTTCGGGTTTTTTTTCCTTTTTATGTATAATATATATATATCTCTTCTAAAAGAAAAGTGTAATGTTATGTTACTATGCATTGTTTACGAAACTGGATATAATTTTTCCAGTAGATTCCATCCTGTCACCTAATACAGCTGAAAATGTGTGCCTTTTTCCAGTGCTGGATAATTACTTCTGCTTCTTGAAAGGTTCCACAAAATGTTCCTCAACCAATCTGAAGTCTCCACCAGTTTGACATCCCTTTGCTCCCTCTAATGTCTAATTTGATATGCTTTCTAAAATGTCATCTGTCTTTAGTCTGTAATGAACTGTGTATGGCTAAAACATGTTCCTAACATATCAGTTGCTAGCTTTATGGACCAATTTGTGAGTATCTTTTAATCAGGATGCAAATGTAACTTTTACTACAGCATCCTTATTTCAGCAGAATTGGAACATGTGTCACTAAACTTTGTCAGGCAAGACAAATTTTACCTTGGTTTTTTTTTTCCTTATGATCTATCATTTGTGGAGTGAAAATTTTAAAGCTTTTTATCTGCAGGTTACCATCTTGAATCAGCCCTAGTTGGTAGTAACTCAGATATTTATCATAGGTTTGTTAGTAGAACATATAAAATGTGTTTGGCTCTTGACAGAACTGCATAGTTGACAAGTCTTCAATCATGTACCTTTCTAACTGGTGGCAGTGAACTATTTTGGCAGAGGCAAAGGAGAGTGAACAGTCTCTTAATTCTTAGGATGTGGAATAGTGGTGAGTTTATGCAAGAAAACTAATGCTGTCAATAGTATATTTGTTAATCTGCCTGTCAAAGAAGACTTATAACAAAGCTGATCTTCTCAGGAACAGAGACAAGAACCCTTGTATATGAGTATTCAAACTTTAAGGATGTGAATTGTCTGAAAAACTTAGTAATAAAGATCATCCTTGTCTGAATTGTTAAACCTACCAAGAAGGTCGCCATCAGTAGTGGATGGAGCACTGCTGTGATGTGGGTACAAATCAAAAGCACGCAGAGTCAAATCTTCTTCCTTCAAATTCCTTTGAGTCAAAACTTGAATAGTAAAAACTTCAGCTTTACTATCCAACATCTGAGCATATGCATTCTTGTACCTTCTCAGGCTCCTGGTTATGGTGATGTAAGGCTTTCTTTGGAGACCATACCAGACACCGTAAATTTGGAAGAACCTTTTGACATTACATGTAAAATAACAAATTGCAGGTAATGATGTCCTGTGATTCTTGTGCTTTTTTTCCCCCCTGAGTTGGGTAAGTTGTGGCTGTCTTTGTTTCATTTTTCAGTACTTTATCCTGAAACAACTCAAACCTGGTCTTTACTGTGAGTTCTAGCAACACAAAACCCACTGAAACAGAACTTCTGTGTTACAATGATTTTAAAATAACCAAAACCAAGTGAAAGAACCCTTCCATCACAATCTGTGAACTGTTTGAACTAAGAGATGGAAAAAAATCTGCAGTGGAATTCTGTGGAACTGGCTGCAATATCATTTAAGATTGCACCCCATACTTAAATCACAAATTGTCTTTGTTCTTTTTATTTACTCTAGGAACAAAATGAGTGCATACGTAATTTATTTTTTTAACTATAGGTAATTTTACCAGCATAAACAATGACATTTGTATAGTCTTATGTAACCACTAGTTCTGCACCACTGCTAGAATGTCTGATAAACATTGTCACTGTAATTGGTACATCTTTATCCATGTTTTGACTTGTTTTTACACTAGGATCTACAGTGGCCCTTTATAAAGGGTTGCATTTAAATGAAGCAATTCTAAACAGAAGTTTAGAAGCCAGGGACTAAAGAATGTATCTGGTCTGTAGATACTTCTCATGAGAATCTCATACTCCATCCAAAATATGAGCAGTATCATGCTATCCAGTATTGCTAAACCCAAGTCAGGATGCTCATGTTGGACAAGGCTATATGCAACTGAATTACTGCACATGGCAGTAAATCTTGCATGCTGCCTTGTAATTATGTATAAATGCTTGATTAATAGTAACCTGAATAATAAAGTAATGAAATAATCAAGTCTGCAGTCCTTGAATGTATAAAAAAAGCCCATGGGTTTATTCTTGTTTTCCAATTTCCTCCAGCAGTGAAAGGACCATGGATCTTGTTTTAGAAATGTGCAATACTAATTCCATCCACTGGTGTGGAGTTTCAGGAAGGCAACTTGGAAAGCTGCACCCAAGTTCATCCCTCCATCTTGCGCTTACATTGTTGTCTTCAGTGCAGGGATTGCAAGTAAGTCTTTATAGCATAGTTTTTGTAACAAAATAGCTGTTTTATAAGCTTAGTAAGTCTTTCTAATAACTCTTATCAATGTTTTTCCTTTCTAGAGTGTCTCTGGCTTAAGACTCACAGACACATTTTTGAAAAGAACATATGAGTATGATGATATTGCACAAGTCTGTGTAGTTTCTTCAGAAGTCAAACAAAGCTGAAGAAAAACTTCTGTGTTTCTGCAGTGCTTTTTTTTGTTTTGGACCAACATGATGTTTTAGCAACCGAATCATATTAGAATATGTACAAAAGAAACCACCAAGCCCTATATATCTGTAAACATAACTATGCTTATTTAATTTTTCTATGTAATTTTTGAATGTTTTGAAATCTTTTGAAAACATGCATGTATGTTCTATCTACTGAAAATAAAGCCTTTGAAAAAAGTGTAGCTCTGGCAAATTATATTGCATTAACATCACCTTGCAGCAGGGGGGCGAGATTGATAGGAAATAGTAGCACTTTGTACATCTGTTATTTTAATTATTTTATAAATATTTAAATGTTTTTGGAATTGTGGTTATGACAATTCTGCTTCAGTTTGAAGGAACTGGGTTTTTTACAGACAAGTTCTAGAATCCAAACCCCTACCACAAATACTTTGGGGTATCTGGCATGGCAGTGTATTTTCGGGGTACAGGTGTAGCTGTAAGAACTAAAGCCTGATAAAGGCATGAGATGAGGGAGTGCAGCAGGCACTGCTGAGGTGCTAGCAGCTAGGAAGGGGCATATCAGCCAGAGCCTGTGCTGGTTGTAGCTCAGTCTTTGCAAAGGAGTTAACATAGCCACTCTGTCCCAGTTAGCTGCAGAGCTGTGCATCCCTGCAGTACAGGGCATGCTGTGAACAGGCATGTTACAGCCCAGTTAGTAGGAACTGTAAACTAAAACACCAGAAGTCAGCATTTATTTTATTTTTTTTTGTTAAACAGAGGTGGTGCAAATTATCCTCCCCATCCCAGAGCCTTTTAAGTAGATTTTTAGGGAAATGGGGGGAAAAATGCTTCATGGCTGCCATAGATCAATTCTCCAAAGCATATGCAGGAAGGAATTTGGGTCTTGGTGACATGCTGAATCGTACTTTTCCCTACCTTTGTTTTCAGAAAAGATGGAAATGTTCTTGGCCAAAATATCTAATGTCAGCCAAAGGCAGTCATTTAATAAGGAAAATGGTGACTGGCTTTCCTAGTTTAACACGAGTTAAACTAGTGCTAAAGGTGTTACTCTATGGCTTGTCATATTTCTCAGCTACCACATTAGCAGTTGGCAACCTTAGCTTTGACAGTGCTTTACTAAAGGCTTTCCTGTGTATGAAATCTTGAAATGTAGAATTCAACATGAAAATATTGGATGCATGTAGGATTAGCTTACTAAATTGAGGGAATGAGCCTGTATGGGGTGGGGGGAATTTAAAACTGTAATCTGCACATCTAATAAAATGCAAAGCAGCCAACATAAACTATTTGAAAGAATGCAGTTTACCTGTTAATCCAGATACACCCCCAGTAAACAGAAAAACAACTATCCAGACAAAAAAATGTAAATAACTTTATTTATAACCTATTTTCAAGTTAAACTGACACAAGTTGAAGATGTAATCATATGGTAATAAGAGGTAAGAAAGATAACAGAAATAGTAAATAAGTTGCATTTTGCCAGTATGACTTCCTGCAGCCCTGAAACAGTGTATGATCCAAAGCTACAGACTTAGTTCTTTTCAGTATGCATGAGTGATTTTACTTTGTACTTACTACAAAACCAAAAGTGCAACTGAAACAAGTTCTCAGCTGAATATCTCATTATGTGTCTTCATGATCAGGCATAATTAGAAGTATATACTTCCATGCAAGTACATTACAGGACTTTACAGTTGGAGTGCAAAACATTTTCTAACAATTATCACACTTATGCTGATGGAACACTAGTGATACAAAACTTACTCAGTGTTAAGTGCATAATTGCTCAGTTGAATGATAAAATGCCATTGGCCTTAAATTAAAGCAGTATTTATGGTCATTGTGATTTACTACTTGATATAGCAGGATGAAAAATTTTAGTGCAAAATAAAGTGCAGTTATTACACAGGAAAAGATTCCTTCCTCACCCTGTGATTAAGACATATTGCATGACTCTGTGAAACAATCTAGCCTATTCAAGGCAAAACAGACTTTAGCATAAGTGATCCCCTTAGCTCCTGGTTTTAATGGAAAAGCATGTACTGACAACTCCTGTTACTGGTTTCACTGGTTTGATGTAGGCCGCAAAGCCCTTTCTGTTAGTATACAAGAAACAAAGAATGTTTACAAATTAAGTATGGTGCCAGTTGTAGGACATTTCTCCAGGGTTAGCTAATGCCATCAACATTGTAATAAATACTTGTTACATATTATCTGTACTAGAGTAAAACCTAAACATGACTATACTGTAGAGTGTGTGAAATGAGTTACCGCTAATTTCAAGAGTAGTTTTCAGATAGCTAACCCATGCATGCTTCATTCCGTTTAACCTCGGGACTAGCTCTCCCATAAACTCAGTACTTGACAATACAAATTCTACAGCCAGCATTATTTAATTTTGTAGTTCTTAAGTATCTCTCTAGCAGTTCTTGACACTCTTTGTCTTAAAGTAGAAAGGTAACTGACTGTGTGAAGATTGCTGTCACGCAGGAGAATGATACTCATTTTGGTTGGAATAGACCTTTAAGATCATCAGGTCCAACTGTTAACCCAGCACTGCCATGTCACCACTAAACAACTAAAGCAAGCATAAACTCAGTGTGAGAGATAGTGCAGTGCTGTCCAGTCCACTGAGGATTTATTAGTTCCCCTTATCACAGTTAGTAAAACTCATTTTGAGCCGTTGAAAATGGTAAAGAGAGGACTAAGAGGAACTGTGAAGTTTTACAAGAGAGATGCTAGGAGCAATGCTTCTCTTAACACACTACTCCAAGCACTATTCGTACAGTAGTTGTAGCCCACCTACAGTCTCCATCAGTCTTTCCTGTAAGCGGTATCTTGTCCCATTAAATGCAACTGAACTTTAGTAGTAGTTTTCATGAAAGGATTATATTCAGTATCTGAAAAAGAGATCCTATTATGGATTTTCTTCTTTGTCATCAAATGTTAAGCCAGAAGCTGTTACTTGGAAATATATTTAATGTAAAGTACAAGTATCTCTACAGCCTCAAAAAGCCAGCTACAACAACTTACACACAGAATTTAAAAAAGCATTTTACCTCTGTGTAGATGCAAGCTCTATTGAATAAAGTTGTTTAAGTTGCTCTGTTAAGCTTTAACTCATTATTCAACATATGGTAATACAGGCTTCTTATTTTGATGTTTTCTCCAGTTCTTTGCAATTGCTTCTGCTTCAGGTGCCCTCTTTTTTGACCACAAGATTAATCAGATCTAATGTCTGAGGTCCAGGAGTTCCTGTGCATTTCTCAATCTGGGAGTCTACTGTTACTCTTCCCTGTACTTTCTCCAGTCTAACTGGCCAACAGAGATCACTTTGTCTTAGGAATCAAAGCAGGCTTCTCAAAGTAGTTGGTTTATACAAAGATGAAAATGTGAGTGTTGAGAGTAAAACTCAAGTCACTTGAGTAAAAACATGGGTACCTTTTACCAGAAACTGAACAGTATGATACGATATGATAACAGTTAAAGTAATAAAAATACAGAGAAACAGTGGTCTCTGAAAGAGTAAGATTAAGTGAACAAGAAATGCAAAGGTAGGGACAGAAATGCTATGAAGTGGAAAAATATTTAACTTGATCATATAACCATCAGTTAAGATAGATGCGTGTAATGATACTTAAAAATCTTTAGTAGTTTAAACCAGTGATTTAACACATAAGAACAGAAAGATAATCCTTCTCTGTAAGGAAGTTATTTTGGGATAAATTTTCAGTACCAGTTATTTATACAGCCACAGGATCAGTTTTAGCTTATTACAGTTAAGACTTTTAAGCTTATATTAAATACTGCATACATAGAGTTTGCCATGCTTAGGAAAATCGTGTCATAATGCTGACCTCCAGGGCTACCATGGTGGATATACATAGCAGCAGAAAAGCCTAAAACCTCTTAATATTCTTTCCTTTACCAAGACAAATTCTGTTTTGGTTTCTGTGTATTATCCTACTCAGGATTAGAGCCTCCTCTTTCTCTGCAATTTGAGGTACTCCTTCATATGCAATCGTCTCCCTCCTTTCTGCCCACTGAAGCTGAAAAATGTGTCACATTACTAATGATGGCCACTCCACAGGCTTAACGAAACAGAGTTTTCAAGCATTAGTTTTAAGTACGCTGTATACTCCAACACAGATTTATGGTCATTATAAAAGGGCACATCAGATGGGCTTATTGTTTCAATATTTGTCAGGGAGTACAGCCATAATGATTTTCACCATAAGAACAGTATGCCTTTTACACTAGGATTTTAGAATTAAGCTGTTATGCAAGATCAGCCCACTATGAAACTCCTTCCCCCTGAACAGCCCTGGAGATCAATCTAATGCACATACTAAAAATGACTTGTACTCAGGGATTTTAATAAACCACCTGTTTAGTGTATTAATTTTCAGAGGACTATACATAAACGATATCTTCCAAGTTATGTGCAGTAGATCTGTTTAACAGATTTACTCTTATTTGCAAACACGCACAAAGAATTTCCTGTCTCCTATTCAAGCAGAAGAGTTAGAGTGGTGCTTTTGCTACTAACTATGGTATGCATATTGGGGCTATATACCATTCCAATTCACATGCCTCTGAGAAAGTCAGGAATGCTCTTCAGTGCTGCCACTGAAAGATCTGCTCCGGACATGATTTCTCAGTTGCTCAATGAGCTCTGGATTCTGCTGCTGTATCTGTTGTGCAAACTGCTGCCCCCTGTGTTGAACAGTTTTAAGTAAATCAAGAAGTGAAAAAAAGTTAAAAGCAGCATTCCTAAGAAAACATGATATCCCAGTACAACTGAGAAGTGCATTATATGAAATTTAAGACTAACAATAACTTGCTACGTAGTCTTAAGATATTTGTAGTATTACGACTTTACCTATTTGAAGTGTCTCCAAACAGACTTAATTTGCATTCTTTAGGACTATTACTTATACTTGGGTAACATGGAGGAAAAAGTACTACGTTATTTGGTAAAACTAAAACTGAGCAACAACTCTGCTCCAGTGATATGCTTCCTTCTTTTTGAGAGGATCCATTCCAGTTGTTTTAAGATAATTACTCTTGTAGTTGAAATGAAACCTTGTATTAGTTTTTCCAGAAATACAGTGTGTGGCTGCCAACTGGCACTTGTGAGCATTCATACAAAGCAAGCATACCAGTACAGCTTTATGTCTTGTATGACTGAAGTAATGACAGATCCATCTCTGTAACAGTTGTGACTTAAGAGTTAAATTAATAGGTGAGATTAATTCCACATAAAAGACAAACATAACACTGGTTTACTAGAAAAATAAAGCATGTAAGGAAAACTTACTACTACATGAATAGCCTTGCTTGGCTTCTCTGTAACTTCTGCATTTTGCCCGAGTAGTAAATTATCAAGACCCCTTTAAACCAAACGGCAAGTTGAAGGAAAGCCACCATTTTCATTAATCTAGGTGTAGGACACGGTTTTTCTGAAACCAGCCCTTGCTTTTGTGGTGGCACATTCCTGTCTGTGATGGGAATTACAAATTATTTTTGCCCTGAAGGGGCAAAATAGTTTGAAATAGGCTAGACTGCTAAAATAAAGTAAAATTATGTGCCCTCGTAGAGGTCTTGCCCTATAAGCAAATGGCATGTTTTTGTATAGACTCTTACAGATGGTTTATCATTATTATACTATAAAAGGCTTGGGTCCTGAGTTTTGTAAAAGCTGCTTACTCATTATACTGAGTTTCTGAAGACTTCCTAGTGCAACTGCAGGGATGCCAGAGTAGAATTTGTTGCTAAGTAAAGCTATAGCTTTTCTAACTAGTGTCTGGGATATCAGGTAGTAAATTCATCAACACAATTTCAAAGCAAGTGTTGGCATACTTAAAGATTTAAAGAAATATATTTAGTAAGTGGCATTTAGAAAAGTAAACAGTGTATGAGAACCAGAAACTGAAACGGAGTACACAGTTCAGTCATTCCAGTTGATGGAAATGTACAAAGCAAACAAAGATAGTGGAAGATAAGACTTCAAGTTCTTAGTCTTAATAATAATCATGCATAAAATGGGGACAGGCCACAGTGTAATTGGCCTGATACTATCCCTTTTAAACACATGTTGCACAATGATGCTTCTACAAACATTACAGTTAAAACTGTGCACTTCTTACTTACGCATGGATCAGGCTGGACAAATCTGACAGGCCACCAACACCCGCAGCAGGGCCACCAATGGCGTTTGACATCATTCCAGACATCCTGGAACAGTTAGCACAAGTGTTGGCATTGGGATATGCAGGGACCTTTAGAGCAAGCAATAAATGGCAGTTCTTTTTTGAATTTCTGGGAAGAAATAAGCTGTGAGAGGAAGAAACTGCAGTAGTTTTGTTTGCAGTAAGCAACAATATCAAACTTTTCTCTTATTACTTCAAACCCTTAAGGACATTTGTTTTAATGATACTCCACTTTTATACTTACAGTTGCTGAACTTGAGGATTCTGCATTAAGCTTGCTGCCTAGAATATATAGAAAATATATAGATAAAATTTTAACACATTTACTACTGAGGTATTACTGAGGAAAATGTGTGGGGAAAAAAAAAAAAACAAAGACAACCCCACATGCTATCTTCAGTATTTTAATACAAAAATTAAGCTAAGTTTACGTGTGCAGAGATGTATGGTCCCCAGCATAAATAATCATTACAGGACTGCATTTCAAGGATATGAAGCTGAAACAATGTTATGTGTTAAAAAATAATGGTTACAGATTCAGACATGAAAAATATGACAACATTAAAAATACAACCCCAGTACCAGAAAAAAACAAACAAAAAAAAAGGTTAAAATTAAAAAAAACAAATTAAGACATCCAAGGTCAAAGGTTTTCTTTTGGGCTTTTTGGAGAAAGATCTGTATTTTGTGAATCCTCAGGGCACCAAGAAGGGTGCACAGCAAGCTCACCACCCTGAACTTCAGGAGAGCAGACTTCAACCTCTTTAGGGATCTGCTTGGCAGAGTACCATGGGATGAAGCCCTGGAGGGGAGAGGAGCCCAAGAAAGGAGATCCTGCACACACTTAAAGGCAAAAAGAGAATCTACAGAGAGTGGAAGCAAGAACAGGTAGACTGGAAGCACTACAAAGAAGTTGTCTGAGCCATGAAGGATTAGCTCAGGAAAGCTAAAGCACAGGTAGAATTAAATCTGGCCAGGGACATCAAAGGCAACAAAAAAACCCCAAACCACCTTCCATAGGTATGTCAGTGATAAAAGGAAGGCTAGGGAAGATGTGGGCCCTCTCCAGAAGGAAGGAGACCTGATCATGAGGCATATGGAGAAGGCTGAGGTATTCAGTGACTTTTTGCCTCCATCTTCACTAGCTAGGGCTCTAGCTGTACTACGCAAGATGCAGAAGCCAAAGGCAGGAACTGGGAGAAGGAAGATCCACCCACTATAAGTGAAGATTGGGTTCAAGACCATCTAATGAACCTGAAGGTGTGCAAGTCCATGGGACCAGGTGAGATCCATCCACAGGTCCTGAGGGAAATAGTGGATGAAGTTACAAAGCCACTTTCCATATCTGAAAAGTCACGGAGGTCTGGTGAAGTTCTTGCTGATTGGAAAAGGGGAAACATAACCCCCATTTTTCAAAAAGGGAGATAAGGAAGACCCGGGGAACTACATGGCCAGTCAGTCTCACCTCAGTGCCTGGCAAGATAATGGAGCAGATCCTCCTGAAGACTCTGCTAGGGCACATGTAAATCGAGGAGGTGGTTGCTGGCAACTGACATGGCTTCACAAAGGGCAAATCCTGCTTAACAAGTCTGGTGGCTTTTTATGACAAGGTCACAGCACCACTGGATAAGGGAAGAGCAACTGCTGTCATCTTCCTGGACTTATGCAAAGCATTCAACACTGTCCCGCATGACAAACACGTCCTCTAAATGGGAAGGACACGGATTTGATGGATGGACCACTTGGTGGATAAGGAATTGGCTGGATGGCCACTCTCAGAGAGTTGTGATCAATGGCTCAATGTCCAAATGGAGATCTGTGACAAGCGCAGTCCCTCAGGGATTGGTACTGGGACCAGTGCTGTTTAATATCTTTGTTGGCAATATGAACAGTGGGATCAAGGCACCCTCAGCATGTCTGCTGATGACACCAGGCTGTGTGGTGTGGTTGACATGCTGGAGGAAAGGGATGCCATCCAGAGGGACATTGACAGTCTGGCAAGATGGGTCTGTGCCAATCTTATCAAGCTCAACAAGGCCAACTGCAACTTGTGGCAGGGCAATTCCAAACAAATACAGGCTGGATGACAAGATTGGCACTATAGAAGATTTATGCTTCCTTCTTGTTTTGAATGTAAAATGACTGCAAGTTTAAATTTAGTATAAAGAAACCACTGCCATTATAATAAGCATTAAAATTGTGCGTGTTATTAAACAAGAGTTGTTCTCAAACTTCAGTTTTAAAACAGTATAACGTAAAGTTTGAAATACACTCACCATACTAATGAAGGCAGGATTGTTTATCAAGCTTGCCATGTCAAAACTCAGTCCAGTTCCAGTCTGCAAAGAAATTGCAATTGAAGAAAGGTTAACCTGCAAAATTCCTGTTAAAAATATTGTAAATAAATAGATACAGAGCTAACTTACAGGACTGGACATGTCTCTTAGTTTCTGTTCTGCTATTTTCAAATTTGACTTGTAAGAGTCATTCTCTGGATCAAGATCCAGTGCTTTTTGGTAACTGGTAACCGCTTCTTCATATTTATTCACTGAGGTCAGAGCCAACCTAATGTGAAATAAAGAAATCCTGGGTAGAATATAAATGACCATCAAAAGATAATGATACATTTTCTGTTCTAACTAAAACAGTATCCCACAATTAATCTTTAGCCAAAGTATTAAAGCAAATTTTGCTATTGTGCTACTACTGCTTAATATAAGCACTTATTTTACAGAAGAGATAATCTCTCAAGACCTCATCTTGCATTGTCTGTTCCCTATATATGCAAGCTTCATTAAAAACTCCTTGGCATCATCAGGTGATACAGTCTGTATTTGACAGCACAAGCTGGATCCAGCACCCATGACTTTTCGCATAAGCTCAGGAATTCCTCTAAATGTTTCCTGCAGTCCTTTAGATCCAAGAGATTATTCAGAATGGTACATGGGTAAGTAGGGTGAAGATACTCTTAATGTGATTTCTGTGCCTTCAAGAAACAAAATACTGAAACCACAAGTTTCAGTATAATAGATTTTTGTCTTGGAATCAGTGCAAGGTCCTCCTTTGGATCTTCTTTGACAGCTTGACAAATGGTTTATACTGGATAGCAGTAACATCTGCAAGATGCTGTAAGAAACCTTGTATCAGGGAAGTCTGCCTAATGTTCTGAAAAAGATTCTTCTCCAGCAGCTCAGGAGAGCACAGGACAGATGTACTCCTTTTGAAACAGGATTTGTTTTCAAATTCAATTATTACATTTAAAATATCACCTTTCTTTGAGCTATTCCAGAAATTCATTTGGTTGCAGTTTCAATTCTATCTTACACTGTATTTTCAATTTACACTGACGACTGAAGTAAACTGATCTTTTCTACATTTTGTGAAAGAGCATTTAGCTCTTTGGTACTCCAGTCCCCCTCTGGCATGTGCCTTGCTGCACAGACTGGGTTGATAAGCCTTTGCCAATGCCCGCTAACAGACCTTAGCTGCCTACCTTGGGCAAAAGAGCTCAGTGTGTTAAGATACATCCATCACAGTCATCAGTCTTAGTGACGATGAATGCAGAAATGCCAGGAGTTTCAGTAATGCTCCTGGAGGAACCCATGCAATACTAATGTTTTCCCTCTTAACAACATTATTCCCATAGGAAACATTCTCCCTTTTAGCCCATTAACTGGTCAAAATAGTTTCAGACCAGACAAGAAATGCAGTCTAGTATTTCTGTGATGCAATCATGATTTGTTTTTTTTTTTTACAGAGAAAAGTATGTAAAATTCTGCTTCTTGGAACACAGTACAGTTCAGAACTGACAGTGACAATTTCTTTGCTCACAGTTCCTTCCTAGACAAGTACTCTCTTAAGGTCACGCTGCAAGTATCACTGTCTACATGGGTCTCATCTGCATAATTCTGTGGTACTTCTGTATCTTTCTGTGACATACAAAAAGCTTCTGTCAAATTCTGAGAAAAACTGATATGCCTGCATAATGCAATTAGAAAACACAGCTTTCTCATAAGGAGTATTTGTTGAGAAGGTGGCTTCTGTACTTATCTTTTTCAGTTATTACTAAACAAGAACTGTTTCTTCATTCAGCCTATGACAAATATCCCTCTGCTGAGTTAAGCAATGGCTTGTAGCTCAAAATAGATCTATCAAAACAACCAGACAATCAAAAAAAAAAAGAAAAAAAAGGGAAGAAAAGAAAACAACAAAAAAAAACCCCAAACAAACTAGATTGCCCAAGAATGATCCCACTTACATTGTGTATCAAAAGGCACAGTGGTCTTATACCCAAAACTCTAAAATAACCTCCAATTTCCAATTAAATCAGCCTGCAGCTTCCCTCCATCTCACTGAAATCAGGGGATCTCAGGTTGTGCTATATGAAGAAACAATCTAAAGAGAGTAAAATAGGACAAAAGCAATTCAACAGTCCCTAAAATTCCAAGTGAATTCATCATCTCAATAGCCAGTCAGGCTACATTTGTATTAGAAAGCTTTTCACGATACAGTTTATTTTACAAGTGATAGAATCCATTATCTTTGATCTTAAGTAAATGCTTCCTGGAATGGTTTTGTCCCAGGCCAACAAGCATTATCCCAGACAATTTTGAGGCATGGTTCAGAATTTAACACAGGCCAACACAGTTCAGCAATAGGCAGTTGAGATGTGGCTACTCCATCCTTCAAACCAGATTTTAATAACATGGACTAGGGCTATTTTGTGCCAATGAATAATGAACAATCCAAAGCATTTTTTAATTTGCTAGTATAGATATAACCTCAAAAGCCTGATGCAGCATTCAGCCAACACCCACAATATGTTTGATTATTGAAACTGCAAAGCTAGACATCTTGGAATAATGTCCCTTAACTCATGTAGATATCCCATTCAGAATATTCCTAGCATTTTTTTCAGTGAGCACTTAGACACACCACCTAAAGAGGCTATGCTGTTAATCTCTCAGACATGCATGAGAAAAACTACCAAAGGGACATAGTTTAGTCTTGCTAAAAAAAAATCTGCTTTCAAAGAGCTATTGAACAGAAAAAAAATAAGCCTCTATTCCTGCTAGTGTGAAGCCCTGTTCTCTAACAGCACCATTAATAGATTCAGTGTTCCAAATGCAGAATTTTGATTACTCATATCTATGTGGGAGGTAAAAAAACCCCAACACATCATGACTTTCTAAACTAAATTTGCAAAGTCTATAAAGAAAAAACATTGCAAACTGATGAAATCTGATATGAAAAAGATCAACCACATATACGTAAAATACAACCTGATAGGGTCATGTTCAGAAAACTGCTACACTTTCAGAGCAAGAATGTCAGCTAAGTAAAACAACCTAGGTCCACTTATTTCTGGAAATCTATGGTGGTTTACACTTGGGTCAGGTATTCAGTGCTTAGTCAGATTTCTGTTAGCTTACCCCATTCTCCCATATGCTTTGCTGTACTTTGGATCAATTGCTATGGCTCTTTCACAGTCCTTTATTGCTTCACTGTAGTTGTTGAGCTTACTTTGAGCAGCAGCCCTAAGAGGAAGATGGGAGGGAAGGGAGAGAGCTTTAGCAAAAACACAATAAAAGAAAAAAAAAAAATAACCAAACAAGCTGAGATATTCACATGTCCATGACTAACTTCAGATTTGTTTAATCTTACTGACTTTTCATTCACTATTTAGGCAATGCCTCAGCTTTCCTTAACTGAGTAGGACAAGCAAATGTTCTGAACTAAGTATGTATTTAAGCGTGTTGCTAGACCAGAGCTTTGGAGAACATGCTCACCTTTGAGGATATAAAGGATAAACAATTCTAAAGAATTGTTTTAGATATGCATGTGACTATGCACAAAATACATCATAAAACCTATTACAAGAAGTGAAGCTCTCAAGTGGTAGCTTACACAAAATCATTGTTTAAGGAGAAGTATTTCACACAACTGGCTTTTTCCAGCAAGAAATATAGTTTCACTGCTGTTCAAGGGAATGCTGTGATTTTTCCCTGCTCTGTTTTTTAGCAGGCAACTTATGCTTGCATGCAAATAGGGATAACATTTCTCAATAATCTCTGAATTACTAAATTACAATTGCACCTCTGCAGCAGAGAAATACTAAATGTTGTGGACTTCTATACAGTAAGATGAAAGACTTTCCCAATTTAAAAATGACACTGGAACAGATTAATAATAAAAAATTCTTCAGTTTGAAATGTCTCAAAAAACTCTAGCTTGTTCTTCCTTGATTAAAAAACTACTGTAGAAAGGACAATATTTCCATTGCATAATGCATTTTTCCTTTTTAAAGAATGCTAAGTGTTCTTTTAGGAATGCTACAGTCATTACTACATTCAATCCTTTCTCCTGTGATAACCTCCAAATGTTTTTTCTGACTTTGCTTACAATCTCTTCTGAACGGTACTACATATGTACTTTAAATATTTAGGCTGCTTAACAGTTGTACAACTCCACAGATGGCAGTGAAGACATATAGATAAAAGCTGGGGATGTGCTTATTATTCTCATGTGTTTGAACAGAAAACTGTTTTTTCCATGTTTACAAGAAATGTATACGGCCAGTTAAAACTTCAAAGGCATCTCAGGCCTCTCCTCACCGCTGTGAGTAGAAAAACAATACAGTTGAAGGCCAATACATCTCCATTGCTCCCAAACTAGCTTAAGAAAGATAAGCCCTATATTTATTCAAATACAGCATCACCCACAAAACTCCAAGCACCTGCCTGTTTTCTTGTAAATATCTTCATAAAATACTGTGCTTACTGATATCAAGATTTACTTTGATCCTTACAAACTATGTGATGATGTACCACACAGAATAAAGTATTTCTACTCTTGCCAATTAGATTTGGTGCTTAAGCCCATTCTGCTGAAGAAACTTTCAGTGATTCTGGGAGGCTTTTCAATCTGGTCTTATATTTACATTTTGTAACTAAAATTACTTATGTGATCTGTTTTCTGTGGGAAAATAAATAATTTACACTTTGATCTGCCATCTTAAAGATGTAACATACAGGTAAACTGCACATTTCCTTTCTCTTTATGCTTGCCACAACACACTGAATCTTTCACTTGTATTTATCACAAACTAAACTTTGGAGTAATGGAAGCACAGCTCCAAAAGTAGAAAAGACCACTGGGTACAGTGCCACAAGGCCAGACTGACTGCACTTAAGTTAATACATCCTTTTGGTAACAGAGGCACTGAAGAGTGTAGGGCTGAGTGGCTCTAGAGGCAGGCCAATTCCAGCAGGGCTCACAGACTAAACTGCCTTTGCTCTTACACTGGTCTTCCAGGCAGTACACTGACAGAGATTACTTCTGCTTCTGGGTTAAAATGCCCTTCCAGACTTCACCTGCTCCCACGTCACTACGTCTTCACTATATTGAAAAATAGATTACACAATGAAACTACAACAATAGCCTCATTATTTTTCAAAAAGTCAAGCATAAAAATGCTGAGTATTTATACAATGCTTGAAATCTCAAAAATGGTATTCCCTCATTGATGATATTTTTTCCAGGGAAAGTCAATACTAGGGGGGAGACAGAAATGGCAGATGAGTCACTGGAACACCAGAAAAAACAGCTCCTACTGCTCGCAGGCTGGGAATCACAGCCTTTGTAATGATTTAATATAGACAACAGAACTCACAAAAACCTGATCTTAAATGTTGCAAGCAATTTTAAAGCCCGTATTACACCTTTAACTGACATAGATATGCTGATAGAGCTCACTTCTGCTTTAGATCTTTTAAATTCAACCTGACAGATTTCTGAATAGTGGATTTTTCTAGCCTCAAGTTGTTTTGATCTACTTCACAATTTATCTTTAAAATAATGTTAATGAAGTTCAGGAATGAAAAGTATGTTATTATTTTGTTTTTACCTGTTGCAGTAATAGACTGCGTTGTTTGGATCCAGTTCGATAGCCCTAGTATAACAATCCACTGCAGCACCATAATTTTCTTCTTTCATATGATTATTACCTAAAATAAATTACAAAAAGCTCTTAAGTAGTTAAAAGATACAGTGCTATGTATGAAAGAAATAAAACGGCCACATTATAGCATAGAGATACATTCTCTCAAATAGAACTGGCATGGAATAATGCAAATACAAATATCTACTATGTCTGTAAAGTTTATTATGTACATTGTAGTCCACCACATAAACCTTCCCCTTACCATCTTACTACTTCACACTCTCCAGCAAGTTTCTACTGTTGAGCAAAGATCACTTTGTTGAGAAGCGTAACTGTAATTGTAGTTCCATCCTAATATAGATTCATCAGTCTTAACTATGTTTGCAAATCTCATAATCCAACAGGCTACATGTTAATTCCTTTTTGGTCTTTTTCTCTTCATTTTTTTCCTCACATTCCCCAACAACTTGCTGTAAGTACCCACATAACATGAAAAACCAAACAAAAGCAAGACTAAGCACGTAAGACCCACTTCTGTGATGCCACATAATTAATTCATTACGACAATGAGAAGCATGTAGAGCATAGGCTATCTAAAATGATTCAGAGGTAACATTTCTCACCAAGAAAGCTCAGAACTTCTATAATGCAGTTTCATATTCCATATTTTTTAAGGCCAGTGGCAAAAAAAAAAAACAAAAACCTTTACATTTCTATGGAAAGAAAATTATGGAGTAAGGTCTTTCAAAACAAAAGGTATCTTCCACATTCTTTCCTTCCCAATACAGGACAGTCCTAGTAGTTTCTTTCTTTCCTGACAAGACAGTAGTAGAGAAGAAGCCCTAGTGCTGAGTGCCCAAGCTTAAAGTTGTCCCTGGTCTTGTGACTATAGTTCTCCAGCCTGCTAGATCCTACAGAAGCCTTGTTTTCCCAGAAATGTCAAGAATTTGTCATGAAAACTATAGACTTCCACTGATGTCCTTGTATTTTGGCAAAATATTTCAGCCTTCTCATAAAATAAGCAAGACAAGGTATAGGTCAACAGGTTACTACAGATGTAGGTAACTGCACAAGCAAACGCCGGAAAAGTTCAGTCAGTGAAACATTTTGTCTCTGACAGAAAGCAAGACTGTGGAGAAAGCAGTCCTAGGTGCCTGTACTAACTGAAAACAACTATACTTGCATTTATTTGTGAACATGGAGAGCTTAATAAATAAAATCAGATTTAAATAACTAAGCATCATCAAGGTAAAAATCACCTCTTCAAAATAGTGAGGTACTAGACTGCAACTACAGTCAGCAATCCCTGTAACTGCATGCACACCTTCAAAATAAACACAGAATGGAACTATATCTGTCTCATTTCTACAGGCCCAATGTCTGTGCATCTTTTCTTTAATGTAAGATAAAGGTCTGTACACTGAAAGACATGGAAGATAGCTGCACTCAATGAGATTTCATCAGTTAACACTTCTCTAAATCCGTACTGTTCTGAACTAAAGATGTCCAAGGGTACAGGGCTAAGTATGAGCTAGTATCAGTGGGTGCCCTTCATGCTCTCTCTATCTCCAGCTCAAAACTGGCTAAACAAAGAGAGAAAATAGCTAGACCTACTACTGCTGTGAAGATTAAGCAATTCAGGACAAAAGGAAAAGCAACTGTAATATTTTAACATCAGACAAAAAAAAAACAAACCACAAAACAAACAAAACCCAACAAAAACAAAACAAAAAAACAACAAAGCCACAAACAAACGCTTATACTCTTGAATGTGTGTCCTCTGTAACAAAAATTACTATCTATTGTTACAATTTATATTGTGTTAATACCTAGATCCTGTTTTGGGATCAAGCTACTGTTAAGACTATATAAAACTTGCACATAAGCTGTGCTCTTAAATACTTTACATTAAGCCAAAGTGTCAAGCAATACACAAGGGTAAACAAGTAAATTCAAGTATTTACTAGTCTGAGGGAGGTGTTTCTTCCTGTGTAACAAGCAAGAAAGAAAACTCAGCAATCTAATCTCGTTTTGCCATTCAATAGCTAGTTTCTACAGGTACTCAGGCTGCTTTGAGAGCAGAGGAGGAGCAGACTGGTGGTCACAATAGTCAGGGAACTTACTCCATTTGTAAGGACAAATAGAAATGAGAAAATTAAGAGCCAAGACTTAGAGTATTTTAGAAGATATGGGTCATATGGACTATCCCAAGTTATCTAATTTATGTCTCTAACTCGGGGCAGAAAATACTCAAAGATGAAAAGCATACTAGTGATGATAGATACGACACATATGAAAATGAAGAGGTTTAATATGACAGAGTAGCATTAGAAAATCATTCCAAAAGTTTATATTTTATTATAGGAAATTAACCAGAGGCATTTCAAGCAGTTCCAAACTGCTTACTAATGCCTCTGTTAGCTGACATTTTCAATGGCCCTTTGTCACAGTTTAGACCCTTTCAGTTTTGTCAGTAGATAACATGGAATTGCTTTGGTTACACCGCACAAAGGTTAACAGCACACATTAATTTAATTTCCTCAGCCTATTTCACAAACTGCTGTGGGCTGACAGATGACAAGACAGTAGTCACACATTTAAAACAGGCATTGCTGTAACACCCACACCTGGAAAGTGCTGAGTTTCTGCACAGTCCAATAACCATACTGAATGCTATAGGTATTCTTCACTTTCCATGAGCTGGCAGTAACAGACTGCAAAACAAAAAGCCAGCATGCATAGCAGGTATGCTACAACTTACAAACTAATTTTCACTTATGACCTAACCTTATTTGAGCCCTTATTCTTAGAATTAAAGAGCTAATGAGCAACCTCAACAATTAGGAAAACTTAATTTCAGAGCCAGTAATGGCATGCATTCATGGCTACAGACAACCAGTTTCAAGGCAAGACAGACACGGAGCTCATTCCCAAAAACAGTAGAACTTTTTCCACATCTTTATCCCAGATTTTTTTGAGAGGATTACTGCCTTCCAATTAGAAACTTACTTATGTTTACTCAAACATCTGAAAATCCAACAGGTCTTAAAACATATGATTTATAAAGTATCAATCCACCTGATGACAATTTGTATCAGTTCCTAGTGCTACACGCCTTTTTTCTTTTGTTGTTGTTGGGTTTTTTCCTTCCCTTTCTTTTTTTGGTGGGGAAATAACATGGATTTCTTCTTGGGTAGCATTAGTGAAGACTTCTATGGTACAGCTGCTTTTTCTCACTAACAGTAATAACATCTACCAAAGGGAAAATAAACAACAGGCTTTTCTACAGTTTTTACAGAGCACACAAGTGATTTCACATCTGTGAAATACTAACGCTTGTAAGTTCACAAAATTTTTTTTGGTGGCTTCATCAAATCATCAAAGCATCAGCTTTTTACCAACATTTTAATATTCAGCTAGTGCATAATCCTTGACATCACATAACCTTTTCAATATAAAGTAGAAACATGTATAGCAATTCCATGGAGAAATAGAGACATTGATAATATACCAAACAGTAACTGCTCATTCTTTAAAGATTATACTACTCAGGAATGTAACAGAATGCTACCATGTTATCTACAACTTACTTTTTAAGCAACCTCCTGCGAAAGAGAGAGAATAGACAATATTTTTCTTTCTAAACCGCAGATGGAGCAAATCACTTATCCCTTTTACAACAATCACCAGAAAATACTAGCTTAAGTTTTTGTACGGCACGTGTGTTGCCCAGCTGCTGTATTATCACTATCCCTGATAACCCAAAAATCTTAGTATTAAGTGTATGATGTGCAGCCCAGAAAGCCAACCAGATCTTGGTCTGCATCAAAAGAAGCACGGGCAGCAAGTTGAAGGAGGTGATTCTTCACCTCTGCTACACTCTCGTGAGATCCCACCTGGAGTACTGCATCCAGCTCTGAAGCCCCCAGCACAAGAAGGACATGGACCTGATGGAACTGGTCCTGAGGAGAGCCACAAAGATGATCAGAGGGCTGGAGCACTTCTGTGAGGAGGCTGAGAGTTGGGGTTGTTCAGCCTGGAGAAGAGAAGGCTCCAGAAAGACTTTCTTGTGGCCTTCCTACAGGAAATCTGGGGAGGGGATGTTTACAAGGGCTTGTAGTAACAGGTTGAGAGGCAATGGCTTCAAACAGGAAGAGGATAGATTCAATTAGAAATTAGGAAGAAGTTCTTCACTCTGAGACACTGGAGCACGTTGCCCAGGGAAGGTGTGGATGCTCCATCACTAGATTTGTTCAAGACCAGGTTGGATGGGGCCCTGTACAGCCTGGTTTAGTGGGAGATGTCCCTGCGCAGAGCAGGAGGGTTGGAACTAGATGATCTTTAAGGTCATTTCCAAGACAAGCCATTCTATGATTCTATGTTTATTCCTATATTTATTACAAACCTTCATCCTTCAGTTGGTCAGCCTTTTCAACATCCTTTGGTAAAGAATCTGAGAGAGGCAGCATGTCATTCTGTATGTAAAAAAAAAATCAAGATGTTTTTTCATTAAAATATAAGGCCTGGTTTTAATAAAATTGTCTTTAATCCTGGGAAAACCTGTATAAAGAAGCAACCAGATTTTCTGTAGTGCACAGGAAGTACCAATGCACTAAACATCATTAAAGTCTCCTTAGAAGAGCTTGATTTCAAGATAGCTTGATTTCTACTACTGAAAAACCCTTACAGCCCACCACACATTTTAAGGAAGTCAAAGGGAAGACAGCAGAACAGTCTTGGTTTTCTTACTTCTGACTCTCCTATTTGTCATCCTGGAGGTTCCTGTGCTTCCTGTACTGGGGATCCGAGATAACAGTACAGATGCTTGAAATTCCATTTTAAGGTTACTATTCATGGAGATGTTGTTAAAACCGAACAACTAACTTTTCCAGAAGGGAGTGTGAAGCATCAGCAAACTACAAATGACCTTAAACACTTCATAGACATTTATCTCTGGGAATTGAAAAATGCTTAACTGAAGGATAAAATCCTTCAAAGGAGAATAAGGTATCTACTGTGTAGTAATTTTCTACATGGAATTGTCCTTGTCTAGCCAAAATCAATTCCTCTCACTGCCCCAAGAGATTCTTACTCTGCTAGCTTTTATGGAAATTTAACTTTTTTCCTGTTTTCCTTGTTTCCACATAGTTTTGACCTATACAGCACTTTAAGGCTGTGTATGCAATATGAATTCCTAGCACAACATATCTAGAGCAACTCTAGACTCTAATTTAAATTCTTACCTTGTGAAAAGAATTTGTGAACATTTCTATCAAATGCTGTGGAGGTGCAAGATGAGTATCATCCAGGTTAATCTTAAACACAGTCTCCAGACACTGAATTGCAACTTCAAGAAGAAAAAAAACAAAGGTCATCAGTTTCTCAATAGAAATGGAATTTCACTAATTTATTCATAAAGTTGTGATTCACTTCCTTATTTAGACAGTAAATCAGCTCTTTGGAAGATACTATAATATAAAGAGAGGCTACCTGATCCCCATAGAATAGACTGGATGAAAAATAGTATGAGATACACAGAATCCATACATTGTTCAGCAATTACTCTTAAACCAATTTATAAATTTTATTCCAATTCTTTCAATCTTCAATGTCTATTTTAAACATAAAAAATGTAAGAATTTAACAAAAGCACCACAATTCACAATACAAGTATGCACATGTCACACATCCCACTTCAAAACACCACAACATCCCTATATTTGTGTGGCCTAACAGTCAGAAGAAAATGGCTCATCTTTACTGTAAAGAATAAATGCAAATATTCATTTGAAGATTCTGTTTATTAATAAAATGCTTCATTTATCACAAACCTTTATCCTATTAAAAAAAATTCTACCTGCAGTACTTCCACATGTTCTGTTGTTCAAGGATTAAATGACACTCACAAACCTGCAATTATGCAAATAAAGTTGCAACAAGCAATTGTAAAAGTAGATCCAAATACCTAACTGAAGTTTTAAACATGCTTGCATCTTTGTGCCGAAGAAGATCAATGACAATTACTGTATACAATTCAGTATACATATATGTATTCTGTTAATTACAGGATCTCAAACTCTGTCATTCTTTTCCTTATCATCTTGAGAATCTAGTAAAATGTTTTTATTGAGGTACATCATCTAAATGTTTCAGACTGAAAACTGATGAGGAAAAAAGTCTTTGTAAAGCCTAGTTCAAACAGAAAAATGACGTTTTAAACTCAAACTATAGAAAACCAGGTGTAGCTGAACTTAAGTATCAGTAAAAACTGAATCTTAGAAATTAAACAGAATTTCCATCCAACATTAATATAGCAAATATAATTTTTACTTCTATTATAATGAATCTGAACACTGACGCAAAATTAGAAAAGTAAAATTACTGAAAGTTAACCACAGTAAAACCACTTTGAGGAGCCCGTTTTCTACATCATATCTGGGAGAAAGGGGGAAAAAGAAAGATTAAACAGTGAAACCTAGAAGAGAATTTTTTTTAAAACCTCTGATAACATACAGTAGAAATTACTCAGAAAAAGTCAACTATTCCACAAGATTAATGAAAGGAGATTAATGGTGATAATATGTAACAATTGAATACATTGCTACATATGCATACAGTTTGCTCCTATAACCTATACATGTCAAAAATGTATAAGTTTTCCAGGTTATAAATTACCTACTAAGAATACTGAAGGATTACATCTAAATTATTTGTCTCCTACTATGTAGAAAAACTTTAATTCTTGTAAAGTAAGCACTGATTATGCTCATTTATGAATGATATATTAATAGTACTTATTACCAGGCCTATCACAAAATCAGGAGAATTACGTATCTCATTTTTACTTATATGACTTAATAAGAAGCCACTTGCCATAGTACACTTCACAATGAAAATGGCAAAACTATTTTCACCTACAGGCATTCCCTTTCCTGAATGTGTCACATCATTTGTAGTTTTGCATAAATTTAAAATATGATCCCCTCCTTTGCCTTTCTCAAGGCATTAAGTCTGTGGCACCAACTGTCTACCATGCAGATTTTTGGAATGTGCAGCAGTGTTAAGTTATGCTTAAAGAAAATAATTCTGAGTCTAGTATTACTGCTAGTAAGCATTTCCACTAAATAATCAGTTATTATAAGTCATCTCCCACATTTCTCCTTTAACTGAAAAAATGGAATTTCTAATCCTTATAACATATCTATCACAGATAGAACATTAGGAGCTCTCATTGGATGAATCTGTACGCTAGAATGATAACCACTGGTTAACAGGCGAGCCAACAATACAAACCTATATAAAGTAAACATAGCCAAAACAGAAACCGTTCCAAATCAGAAAACATGGTGAGTTCTGATAAAAGCAGTAACTATGGTGTTTTAATGCAACATAAAAACCTGCCTCCAGGAAAGTCAAAAGAGTGAAGACTTGTTTTTACATGAAAAGTATCTCAAGAGACTAGACTGCCAGTACCGCACTATCCCATTATCAAAGTCAGTCACCATCAGCTGCCACAAGCTTAGTATCATCTGTCAGTTGGGAAACACTTGCTGCACCACATAAACTATTAATTTAAGATTTTTCACAAGTCTAGTTGAGAGGGCAAAGTTACCTGTTCTCCCTATTACTTCCACCTCCACACACACTTTCAGAGGCCTAAGCAGTTGCTGAGGCTTATACTGATCATCTCGCAAACCAGTACCAAGACCTACCTCCCTGCTGAATAGCTGAGGCTCACACAAAGACCTACTGCATGACAACAGGAGAACTTAGGCTATACCGGAGCCCAGCTCAGCATCCCCAGTGCTACACAGCTCTGGGATTTCTTGCTATCCAAGCAAGGGCTGCAAGCAACATCAAGGAATCACAGCAGACATGTAGGCTGTTGATCACTAAATAATGAATATTAATTGGGCTGCTGAGGCCTCTTCAGTACTCAGTGTCGTCTTATTTCATCTTACATATAACCTTTCTCATCGCAAGTATTACATGCATCCCTCACCTTAAGGGGTGCATTCCACTGTTTTGGTAACACTGCCCTAGAGAAATTCATTGTGCTACATTTGTCTTAAAGGCAATGAAAAAACAAAAAACCACTCTTGTGCACATTGTAGAGAGTTTCTGCTTTAATCTCACAGAAATAGGTGCTATAGACAAGAAAAAACAGAAGGAACTGCAAACAGGATAGAGAAATAACTGTCATTTAAACACTCTCTCTAAAATAAATCTTGGAAGAAGTGAAGTTTCTAGTTCGTACAAGAGAGTTGAGCATTAAACACCAGAGATCTGTATCACTGCTCTAGATCCTAGGTTGTAGGGGAGTGTATTTCTCCCATCTACCTTCCAATTACTTTTCCATCTCAAAAGAAGGCATTTTTGTTCATCATGCTGGTACAAAATCCCAAGAGGGAATTTACACTATCATTGACAAGGCTATACAACTCAAAATTCAAACACGCAGAATGCAGGTTATCAATATAAATGGAGTTTGAATACATGCTAGAATTCTATTGCTATAAAGTCTCAAATTCATTTATCATGTTCTAGCTCTTTTGTTTTGATTTGTTTTCAGGTGGGAATGGGAACTGTTTAAATTGATTCCTGACATGGACATTTAATCATGCAGTGTTTCATCTTTTCACAGACACCAAGTAGGTACATAAGGTACTAATGAAAAACATCAGTCAAATTTTTTCTTCCCTTACATCTATACCTAACATTAAACACTTCAACGGGTAGGACCTGGGCTACTGCTACCCCACAAGGTATTTTGCACAACTGAGTCAATTATTCAGAATGCCCGCCTCCCATCCTCTAACACGTAGCATATGGTACCATGCTTTTGTCAGAGTACAGCTCTAAAATTAGGATTTCAAATCTGTATTAAAACGGTAAATTTTACATCAGCATTTAAGCACAACTGAGGTTTTATAATGTTTTATGTTCAGAAAATAAAATCTTAGAATTGATTCCTTCATATAGACATTAGCTAAGGCTGCTCTAAGACATGTCATCAGGTAAACTTTCAGTCATAACCCAATGTTTATCATCTTTATTATAAAAACAAAAGGAATACCCTTTATTTCTCATGATTTGATTTCCAAAAACATTTGCTTTCTTTCATCATGTGACTATCATTGTAAGCCAATTCAGGTTAAATTCATCGATGACTGACAATTTTCGAATGCACAAAATGCTCCAGATTCTCATGTAAAACCAAATCTTTCAGTTTTTATTCTTTTGGGAGTATCCTTTGAGTACCATGATACAAATGTTTCTAGCTTGCTTACAGTAATGAACAACTACACTGTAAAACCAATAGATACTGGAAGAGAAGCACACTCCAGGTTTATAAGTTTATGCCTCCAAGAAGTCAGACTTGCTTTGCACCTCTGGAGAGCCTACACACACCTCTCTCCACACCTTAGATTGTTGCTTATTGCACTGCTGCTCCTAGACTACCAGCTCTTACCTCCAAATTTCTCCTCTGGTTGGTTGACACAACCAAAGACTGCCTGAAACAGTGCAGACGTCTTTTAAATAGATGCTATGAAAAGCTCAGGGCAGAATTAAGACTTTTTCATTCTTCTCTTGCTTAACTCCACATTGTGATACCATGAAATCTCCACAACTTATGGAAAAGGAATAAGAGCAGTATGAAGAAGAAAGACAGACACTATTAAGTTACAAAGACTTAATGAATGTCTGTCAACAGAGGAATACTCACAGAAGTCCATCATTCTATAGCAATGTCTATAGACAGATGGAGTTGGATGTATGATACAAACTATACTGTACAGAAAATATTCACTACCATGCACTCTTTGGAATCACTATTCAAGAGAAAAACAAATGTTAAGCATTTATTTTATTTTATGTATTCTTAGGATATCTTAGACTTCTCTCATAAATTACACGGAATTCTTGTATGATACAAGAGTTCTTCCCATATACCAAAAACAATACGTGGTAACTGTTTTACTTCCTCTGTGGCCTGCACAGCTACTGTCAGACACAAAATGCAGAAAGAAACCAAACAGATAAGAACAGAGAAAAAGAATCAACAGGCAAAAATTTGTGGCATACATAAACAAATCATTACCATAGTCTGCATTATAGCACTGCTTAATTTGATGTCACTCAAAGTATCTCTTGCTCAAAATTATAGTACACATTTTGCAACTTTAGAACACTTTTTAACTGAGAGATGTTTTAAAATTAATAATCTCAGAAACATTAAGATCATGATGTTATTCACGGATAGTATCTGGTGGCAGTTGCAGTTTGTCACTCCAGTTACTTTCTGTGATAATACACATCAAGCAATGTAACACATGGGTACATACTATACATATATATAAATAGACATGTATGTTACTTACCTTCCAAGCTTTCTTGTTCATCTGGAGTGAAAGTGTCCAGCTGACTCTGTTCTCTCAAGAAATGGATGACTGCATAAACCAAGGGTTTGACTGATGACATTCTGAAATTGATGAGTTTCTCCTATGTCTTAAAAACAACAGGATCTCTTACTTCAGAAGAAATTAATTCCTAGAGTATTCCAGCCTCCCACAGACCACACTAAGAACTAAACACAATACACAAAAAATTAACCTTCACCAGAAAGCCCAATAAAGCAATGCCTAGAAACAAGTGGTAAAATTGTGTGGATCAGGGAGAATTACAATCATCTAGTCTAACTGTCACCAGAAGAGAACA
Organism: Todiramphus chloris collaris; assembly: GCA_025345505.1. NCBI lineage: Eukaryota > Metazoa > Chordata > Aves > Coraciiformes > Alcedinidae > Todiramphus > Todiramphus chloris. Next base: position 6,773,585 of record JANVCC010010406.1, read on the forward strand.
GATTTCCTCAGATTCATCCCTGTGGGAGAGTTCACCGAGGCTAAAATAATCTAGCAATTTATTTTTAATTTTTTTTAATATAGTTTTAATTTTATTTCTAAGACATAAGCACTTGAAAATAGGAGTGCAGGCTAAAGTAACAATCAAATTAAAAGCTGCATTGACAAATACCACGTAAATCAAAGTAAAAGCTGCCTTGACAAATACCAGATAAAGACACATATTTTAATAAAATGTATTGTATTCTATGATGTTGTGCTGCTGAACCATTTATATTCACTTCGGACAGAAAAACTGGAACACAGTGACCTCAGTGCACACTTGTGATTAGTGACTCCACCGGCTCAGTCTGATTTGCGTTCAGCATCAGCTCGGAGTTACATAACTTGGAGGAAAATTTTACTCCCAACTTTCCAAGTTATTTTTCCTTAGACCACTGCGATTTAACAGGGCACAATCTCGCCTGGGTCGCCCGGGGAAGCGGGTTAAAAACCAGCGCGCTCAACGAACGGCAGAATCAGGGCCAGCCGTCGCCAAACTATCATCCCTCTACAGCCCCCGAGCAAACCGACGCGCAGCCAAACCCACGCAGATGCGACCGCCGTCGGCGACTCGCCAGCGGGGCGGCTGCCGGGGGAGGACGGCCGCGGTGCCCGCCGTATTGGGGCTCCCCGCACGGGAGGGCCGAGGAACCGGCCACCGACACGCCCCACGGGACGGGCAGCGCGGGGCCCCGCTGCCTGGGACGCGCCCCCGCCAGCACCACCGAGGGCCGCGATCTTTGTCCTCCCCGCCCACCTCCTGGTGCCGCGACAGGCCCGGGGCCGCTCGCTCAGGCCCGGAGGTCAGGTCTGCCCCCCGCAAGCGAGACGCCCACCGCCCCCGACCTCGACAGCGCGGTGACAGCGGCCGCGCCGCCTCGGCCCCGCCGAAGGCGCAGAAGGGCCCCGCCCCGCGCCGCGCCGCGCCACGACCCCCGAGTGCTGGGGACGGGGGGGGCTCCGAGGAGGCGGCGCGCGGCCTCCCTGCCCCCGCGCCGCCACAGGGCACCTCCCTTACCGTGCGCCACGCGCCGAAAGCCGCCGCCGTCCGCGCCGCCGGCGGGTGGGAGGGACGAGGGGCGCGAGGAAGGGCGCGAGGAAGGGCGCGAGAGCGGGGAGGCGTGCGCGGGGGCTGCGCGTGGCCGCTCGCTCGGTAGCGGCGGGAAGGGCGTGAGGAGGCGGCGACGGAAGCGGATGCGCAGGTTCGGCGGCGCGGGGCTGAGGGGCTGTGCCGGCGAGCGGCAAGAGGGCGGGCCGGCAGCAGGAGCGAAGCCAGTCCTTCTTCGCCTTCCTCCTCCTCCAACCCCGCCTTTCCTTGCGCCTCCCTCCCTATGCTGGCCTTGTGCGCGGCTCGCAGGTAGGCACGGAGGGGAAGGTGGTGCCGCGGACACCGGGGGCAGAGGGGCGCCTCGTAGGCCACCCTCCGGTGGGGGGGGGGGGCACCTTTACTGGAAGCCGTGCGAGCCCCGAGGCGACCGCGGCTGTCGGCGAAGGTCGTCGGTCCTCGAGGAGCCGGGCCCGGGCCGTGGCTGGGCGCGCTGCCCTAGCGCCGGCAGTGGGGTCTCGCAGACCCCCGTGCGGCCGTGCCCGGGGGGGAGCTGCTGGGCGGCCCTGGGGAGAGGCAGGCCGGGCGGCCGGCGGGGTGGGGCGGGCGATGGGCAGCAGGTGTGCGGGGCGTGCTCCCAGGGGCCAGGCAGACAATGAGGCACGAAACTTGACAGCCTGTGGGGTTTATTGCTTCTGCTCCTGGCGTGTTTCCCGCCGTCCGCCTTCCCTGAAATAACTTCCGTTTCGTACACCTTCCAGGTGGGCCAGGCGGTGAGGCGAGGTCTCTGCCTTTTAATTCTTGCAGCGAGTATCAGGCATACCGCAGGAGAAACGGTCAGGGAAACAATAGAGGGCTAAGGCTATAGCAGTAGGGCTCTTCAGCAAGGTGTGCGTGAAGCGAGGTGGAGCGCTGTGCTTTTAATAACTTTATAAAAAGGTGTTTTGCTGCCTCACATGATACGAGGCGTGAGACGGCTACACACATAATACTGGAGGATTTTTAAATAAAGGATTAACTGTTTTCTCTGCAATGAATACTAGTGCCCAGTGGACACAGAAAAGCAATGTGGAAGAAGGCTTGTAGGCAGTTCTAGATGGGCTAGACAAATGAGCATCGTTGGAGAAACTGAAAGGGCAGAAGAATACAAAAGCAAAGGACCAGATTTAGTAGGAAACGTGGAAATAATAGGAGGGTCACAAGTACGTTGTGGTAATGAGAATGGAGCTGAATTTGAGTGTAAAATGAAAAAGATGGTTACCCCTTGTGGACTTTTGAGAAATGACAGTTGTGTTTTTACTGCATAAAATGTACCATTTTTGTCCTATTTCTCAGCCTTTGTTCAGGTCAAAGTAGGATTGAGGGGTACTAGCAGTTAGAAAATAAGATTCAGAACCCGTTCTTTTCATAAGGCTCCTGCTGTTGTAAATTAACTGACCAATTTACTGTTGTCAAATAAAGTGCACAACTATTTTCCTAGTATAAATTTAGATTCTTTTTGTATAGTAATTTTCACTGCTCTCCATGTTGTGCTGGCTGTCCTTGTCTGTCAGGACAGATTTTGCTTTGACCGAGACTTGAGATCAATGGGAAATCAAAGGGTATTTCCATGGTGCAGGTGGAACTAGTTAACTGTGGATGTAAACCAAATAAATCTTTTGTGCTTACAAACCCCCCTCAGTTTTCCTCTGTCCTGCAGCACATCATCTTTTTCAGTTGGACTCAACAAGCTGTTATCCATGCATTAGCTGATTGCATCCAAGTACTGAACTATCCTTGCAGTACTTGTGTATGCTCTTTGTACTAAATGGCATGCACTTTACCTGATGTTTATCACCGGCATCATGGACATATGTTAAAAACTTATGCAGCAGCACCAGAGAGAGCTGCAGCGCCTTCAAAGCAATATTTCTTTTCCACTGTGCTTCCACAGTTCACCTATGTGAAGGATCTTTGACATGTTTTGTTTTAGTAGCAGTTTAAGATGTATTAATAGAATTAGATGAATCAAAAGTTCACTTTAGCAGCACTTAATGGTAAATCAACTTAAATATTAACAAGTGATTAATTAGACAGTGACTTAATTGAATATTCAAGAGTTAACAGGATTCACAGATTACTACAAGGTACCTTAAATTGATTTACAATGTATGAATACAAACCATACAGGCACACACCCAGAAATACTTCTATCCAGTGAAATATATAGCTCCCCACACTCATAAAAGTAACTGCATAAAATCAAACACCTAGATAGGTTGGGTAGAAGAGCTAGCCTACAGTTAAAATTTTCCCCTTCAAGTTTAAAGCAAATACAGTGCATTGGCATGTCTCAACAGGTGGGAGTTGAGACTTGTAGATTGTCTCCCCCAGGCCTTGTGACGACTTTACTAGCAGATGGGCCCAAGAAGTGCCCCATCTCAAGGGAGATGCTGGTCACAGCCCACTTCAATCTGTAAGAGCTTGAAGGGTCTCACTTAGGATTGCTATTTATAGGAGCCAAGATAATTTACTTTTGTCATGTGCTTTTCCATTTTGGCCTTACTCAGGTGATGTAATATTCTGCTTTGCACATGCCCAGATCTTCCTGAATTTTAAGGTTCTGGTATTTCTCCCACATTGGGCCATGGCCCAGGTACAGGTATACCGGGCTCTCAGAGGGTTGATTGGTGGCTGTTACTGTACCCAGGTGATAAGGAGGGGAGTAGGAGTCAGGTTGCATCAAGGGGGGCACCTCAACACTCTGGTTCACTGCTTATGATTTGTATTGGATTGTCAGGAGATATTTGTCATTATTGTCCCCGAAGAGTAGAGGAAGCAGGAGCCAGGTATGTTAAGGGGATGCCTTAACGCTGTCTACACTGCTTTTCACAATTGTATTTGACTTTGCAGTGGATTGTCGTGTGGCCCAGGGAGGAGGAGTTTCACCCAGTACTGTATGGCCCACGAGTGGGGGAGAATCATACCACCATGACCTGATGGCAGAACCAATCAATAACATAACCCTAATGAGCACCTCCAGCATCACACTCGCTCATTGTCTTCATGAGAGTGTTGAAAAGTCTTGCAACTTCCAGAGATCCTCTGAGTAGGTGGTGTGGTGGCATTTGCTGTGACACAGAATGAATTCTCTTGACAGAATGGTTTTGATGCCTGTTTAGTAGTCCTAGTAATTTTGGGTTTGTGTTTGCTTGGTTGTGTTTTGTTTTTTTCTAAAACCACGGATAATATAATTTTAGAGATCAGACACTGCAGAAACAGAACCCTGACACTTCTATGTGCTCCATTCCAGACTACTGTTGGAACAAGTCCAAAGGAGGGCCACAAAGATGATCCAGGGACTGGAGCAACTCTGCCATGAGGATAGACTGAGGGAGCTGGGATTGTTCAGCCTATAGAGGAGGAGACTCTGGAAGGACCTTATAAATGCCTTCCAATACCTGAAGGGATCCTACAGGAAGGCTGGAGAGGAACTTTTCATAAGAATGTCTAGCAATAGGACAAGGGGAAATTGTTTTAAACTGAAGGAGAATAGGTTTAGACTGGATCTTAGGAAGTTCTTCAGTAGAAGGGTGGTGAGACTCTTTAATAGATTGCGCAGAGGGGTTGTGGATGCCCTTTCCCTGGAGGTGTTCAAGGCCAGGTTGGATGAGGCCTTGAGCAATGTAGTCTAGTTGAGAGTTGTCCCTGCCCATGGCAGGGAGGTTGGATGATCTCTGAAGTCCCTTCCAACCTAAGCCATTCTGTGAAATAACCTCCTCTTAAAGTTAACTGGAGTAGTTTCCAAAATCCTTCTCTTTAAAGACTGTTGGAGGGCCTGGAGGAAAGGGAGAGGATATAACTAAGTTGTAACATGTTATGCATGTGTACGAGCTCCTGCTTGAGTTGTGGATTTTCTGTTAGCTGCCAGAGTGCCTTTTTCAATTACTTTGCTGTTGATGTTAATTTGATCAGAGAAACCAGTAAACATTTGTTGCCAGGTAGTAAGACTGTAAAAGCAGTGCTGAGGGTAACATATTTATCAGTAAAGATTTAAAAATGTTTGTATAACTTACAGCTTTTATGAATCACTCACATTCATCTGAAGAGCTAGAATTGTATCTATTGAACGACTATAATCAATGTAGAGTGTACAGAGAATTAGGTTACAGAGTATCCTTGTAGTTTATTTTTTCTGTCCCTGAAAGATGTAGTGACAAAATTATTTGTTTAGTGTTAAAAGGTGCTAGATTTTCTTCTATTTTCTCAAATGCAATGTAAGGAAAAAACCCAAACCAAACAAACCACCACAACAGTTTCTAATGGCAGTCGTGAAGCTTTACATTAGGAAATATTTGATGTTCTGTCCTTCTGCTGTAGTGAGATCGGTCTGTGCCAAACAGTCATGACAGAAAGCCAAGTACTTTTCTAAGGAAAATGTCCCAGGAATTCGAGGCCTGTGTTCACTGTTCCATACGCTGTCAAGAGCCAAACAGATGAAAGGACTGAGAAGTGAAATATAATAAGGACTTCAGATGTGTTTGTCCATCAGGAAAAAGTGATGACTTACATTGTGGGACTGTAGTTCCATTCCTTTGGCTCAACTGGAATAACGTTTCCCTGTGATCAGGGGTATTTGTAATTTCCTTGGTCTGTCTTGGACTTCCTCCTACCCTCCCTTGCTTGTTTTTGCCTTGGGTTAGTCTATCCTCTGCTTACTTTGCTTGATTTTGTCCTTGCTTTACTATAAAATATGCAATTCTTGTCTGAAAGTATGAATCAAAAGTGAAACAATATGGATATGTATTTAAAATTCAGGGAAGAATTAAGGATCTCTAAATAATACAAAGTTTTTTAGCTGGTAAAATTTGTCTTAAATCCATCCTGAGAACACAGACCAACTGAAATATATCTTCCATTGTATTAGATTCTGCTGAATGCTTATTGTTGCTCATATCTGAAATACTTTTTAGCTTCTTTGTATAAAGAAAAAAAATACTCCATTCCATATGATACTTGACTGTTACAGAGCTTTGCTTAAACCATGCCTGTCTGCTGTCATTTATATATGTTAGGTAGCACTTCAGTCTTACTTTCAGGAAAATGCCAACATATGGCATATTATTCAAGTAGTAAATAATTTGTCCCGAGGCAAACTGTCAGTTTTTATATTGCCTTAATAGGCCGTGTCTTTTTGTTGGTTGGTTGGTTGGTTTGAGGTTTTTGTTGTTGTTATTGTTTTGGTTGGTTTGTTTGTTTGGGGTTTTTTGTTGGTTTTTTGGGGTTTTTTTGTTTTGTTGCTGCGTTTTTTTTAACAAAGCCACTAGGTGGAGTCAGAACATTGAGACCCTGGGAATGTTGATTGCTCGGATCTGGTGAATGTGGTCTTCCCATACACAACGCTGGCTTCCAGCAGGCAGCACTGGTTCTCCTGCAGCCTGACAGACTAGGAATTGCTGTGTAACTAAGATCTGCAGTTTCAAAAGACAGGTCTTACTGTTCTTAATATTATATAGGTAGCTTTTACAAAGCTTCATAAGGTAAGTTACTGATCGAAAAAGTTGTTCATTGTCATTTGCAAATCTGCTCTTTTATACATATGAACATCCCCTGAAGTATACATAAGGGGCAGGAAGAAAAAAATTAATTTATTTATTTGCCATTAGAGTATTTAAAAACTAAAAGATGAGAGAATTTGAGACCCTTCTATCTCTTTCTTTCCCTCTTCTTTTTAAAATCTTTGCTCCCACTTTACCCATAAAGCCCTTATCCCAGATCTTTTTGTCAGTAGAGAATTTAGTTTTCCATCCTGCATGAATCTGATATACTCTTTTTTATGTGGCTACATGGAACTGTCAGATCTATTAACAAGTACAGTAAACAGGGCTGTGTATGTTTCTCATCTGTTAATACACTTTATTCTGTAATATTATACTTGTCACTGTAACCGATACTGTTTAGGTGAAGATTAGACTGAAAACGAAGTACCATTAAAGAGTCTTGAATGAAGTCATAACTATCCATATGTAATCAGAGTTAAATGAGGCTTAAATCTTGACCATATTATAAACTGAGTATCCCTGTAGGAGCATATTGTGGACAAGCTTGCAGGTTTTTGAATTTGTGTTTTCTAAAGCTAGTGCTATGCTTTGCTTCTTCCGCTTCATAGATTGTGACTTTCTTGTTTTATTTCAATAACATTAATGGAACATGCCAGCAAAGGGTTGCTTGGCATGTTCTAGTCATGGAAAATGCTTCTAAACAAAACAGACTTACAAAAATATTTAATATGTTTAAAATACTTAATGCACAAGTTAAAATTCAGTCTGTAAAATCAATTGCTCTTTCTTGTCTTTGCAGCAGTTATTTTGGCCACAGTGTTGCTATGGCAGAGTATTATAAAGGTCCTTCTCCTTTCTAAAATCAAATCAAATCTATATGTTTTCCAGAATCAGCAAGTAACCAAACTGGAGTTTTGTTGGTAAAATAAATTACCTGGCATTCTAGCAAAAATAACAATAGTATTATGGGGCATTTAAATGGTATCTTTAATGACAGTAATCATCTTGATTGTTTTGCTAGACTAAATCTATGCATTTTGTACATGTTTCTAGCAATAGTGCAGGCTTAGATCACTCTTGACACTTTTGATCCTTCATTTAGGCCAGTTCTGAAGTAACATGTCAAATAGATGATGGGGCTGATAAGCTGAAAATAAAGATGTCCCCCCTGCATCTTTTTAGTCCCCTTCATTTTTCACCTGTATGCTGCCTTGACTCTTTTTGAAGTATGACCCTGTGAAGAGTGGTATACAGGAGGAATGGGAAAGATTCTCCTAAGGCACTACTGCTGGTGGATATGAACCTTATCCTTAATGCAGACTTGTTTAGATACACAGACCGTTTGACTCTGCACTGCAGAAAATTGTCATATCTGAAACAGTTTGAACTAGACAGTTCGAGCATTGGTAACAGACAACTTGGACACATGGGATAATTGCAGTATACACTTAAAAATACTTACAGACATACATTTGTCTATCTATCTATCTAATTTAAACTGCATCAACTTCTGATTGCTCTGTCCAAGCAATTGTTTGCTCATCTGTAATGTTGTTGCCAGTTACCAAAAGCAAGCCTAGAGTAATAATTGCACCTTGTTGGTACAGTTGCTATTTGAAGCTGCTCGCTGTTGCATCTGTTTTCTAACTTTATTAGTAGAATTTATTTTCCACTTTATATCTGGAAGGTTGAAGTTTTCCTCAGTGATAAAATTTACTGTAATATTTTCTCTCTAAAAACGTGACAAAGTGTAGTGGCAGAGCGTTTTTTAAATAGTCACACTATTTTAGCTATGTTCTTTTTTTTGTTTGTTTATAGTCTATTTAATCTTTAATTTTGGCAATATTTCTTTTTTTCTTGAACAAATAAGATAAAGTTAGTAAATTATCAACTTTATTGCAGTATGAAATGTGAATTTTGGGGTATTTATTTCTTTATAGTTTTATGAAGACAAAGGATATGAAATACTAAGCCATGAAAGAAATTGCCAAGATTTCACTTGTGCGTATATTTTTTTACTTGCATCTTGTTTTTCATTAATCTGATATCAGTTATGCTGTTCCTAAGTACACACTGATTGACCAGTACCAAGGTTACAACACGTTTGTAAATGGTTATTTGTAAGAGTTGCATGTAGTGATTGGGTGTATGTGAAATGTTATGTTACAGTTTCTGAAGGCCTACCTTCATTTAGTCAATTAGAAAGAATTACTCGTCTTTCTGGGTTTGTACTACCTTTGTTAATCCACATGACTGCTTCCTTGTAGCAGCCGTAGAAGACAAGGTATCAGCTTTTCAAGCCTAGCCAGTTCTGCATTTTCCTTTTCAGCTAGATTAACACTTGCTGGCATTTATGGCAACCATGTATGCAGCTGTCAAATTTGTGTGTGTATTACTCAGTTCAACTAGCTAACGTACTAAGAAAATCAGGTAGCATCTGTTTTTTTAGTATTTAAAAGTAGTGCTCTGCAGTAATCAGGGAACCTTCATTCAAATTAATTATATCAGTCTAGTTATTAACTAAACTCATTTAACAGACTGAAATTAATATCATCTGTTGGTGCTGTGACTGTATGTGTTTCTGATAATATCTAGTTGGTCAGAGACACAGCTGTGTTTTCTACATGTCCAGGTGAAGGCAATGTATGACAGAAAGCTGTAGGTTCCCTTTAAAAAAGAATAGCTGCTTCATATCCAGCACTTCAGTTTTGCTGTCAGCTTTTGTGGTGTTCAGGCTGTTGTTTTCTTTTGATTCTATTTTACTGTTATTCTGACCTTAGTTCAGACCTCAGTTCTATTTAATTCTTTCTGATGTTACTAGAGGGGCTTGTGTTCAGAGCACTGAACCTACTTTTGAGGAGGTTCCCCTTCAGCTCCCCTGTGGTTGTATTAGAGTTGCACTAACAATGTGTGAAAATGGGCAGTCCAGTGGGAAGCTGTTCGTAACTTAATGAGGTACTGCTCTTTAGTGGCTTGTAGATTCAGTGTAGAATTCAGGGGTTTGGGGCATGGGAAACTAATGCATTCAAAGAATGCTAATACTTAGCCTTTTGCTTTCATAAAAGCACCTTCATTGATCATAAAATGTAGCTGAAATTCAAAGTTTCAGTAGTCCAGTGGAGAAGCTGCTAAGGCATTAATGTCAGAACTGAGCTGGTATCAGAGAGATAGAACAAAGCTGGAAGGGATAGTCTTTAATAAGGCTTCATTTTCAGAGTTGAATCATTGATTTGCTCGACACTGATGTTTCTGTATGCCAGTAGAAGGGAAAAGTAAACATCTTGCCTACAATGGTATGAGAGGGTTTGAAGAAACTGTGATAACAAGGAAAAAAAAGTTCTCAACATAAAATGTAGATAGAAATGTTGTCTTTCACTTTTTTCTCACATAAAAATATTTTTGGATAGGCTATTTCTAGAGATTTTCTCTTACGGACAAGTGAGACTTTGAACAAAAAGTCCTGCCTTCAAACAGAAGACCGGCTTGTGGCTTTTTTTGGATTGTTGGCATTTCACTCTTCTGCTTTGTTTTTCCTTCAGGCTAAAATTTCCCGTGGTTTTATGCAGGCTCCCTGCGTGCTATTCCAAAACCTATCTGAACACTTACGTACGTACCAGACTGGTTTTGCAATAAAATTAATAGAGGTACAGTGGCTAGTGTAGAGAGAAAAAGATACTTAATGTCAAATAGTGTTAAGGAAACGTCTCTTTTCACAGCAAGCTCTCTGTGTGTGTTCTTGTTTTTCTTTAGTTATGGCTGAATATCTTGTCATAATAATGACAAGATAATGACAATAACAGCTTGTGACTTTTTAAAAAGTGTTTATTGTGTGACTGAATTAGGGAGGCAGGACCATCATTCTATCGTGCTCCTATGATCCTTCTGTGGTTCTAAAACCTGCAGCAAGTTTTACTCCCTGAGTGCAAGCTCTTTCAATCCTTATCAAACTACTGTCTTCCCTAGACACTATGTATATAACTGAGCTATTAATATAGTTGCCAAGTGGGCATCTTGTTGAGAATGTGGGTTTCTGTTAGCCTCACTTCAGTCAGTTGCCCCAGTCTGTGTGCTTTCCTTTATACAACCAGGGTGAATGTTTCTTCATGGGGGTGGGAGGGTAGAAGCCTGTATTTCTGAAGCTGATATCTTCTTTTCTTGACTTATATTTGGATTCATTGCTCCAAGTATTTATTTATTTAATTATTTAGTCAAAAAGATTACGGAAAAGGCTGCCATTGATTGGACAGCACACTAGGATGAGTTATGTATGTAAAATTTCCTGACAGATAAAGCTGAAATATAGGTTATATATAATCAGAATTAATAGGATATAAAACAGTACATACACAGTAAACTTGTGTACCTCTTCTGGCAATAGAGTGAAATTGTATTTAAAATCTACAACAATTAAAGGAATAAATTTTCAAGTGAGTAACAATCAGAAGTTTTCCATCCCATAGCAGATGTCTTGTACAAATATTAAATTATTTGTTAAAATGAACATGACTAAATAACTTTTTTTGGTGTCTTGTTTTATTCATCTTTACAGTCTTCATGATCTATAAATTACTATATGGGTTTTATTCTTCATTTAAAAAATGCAAATGCTGTCTGTTTCTATAGAATTTCAGTAGTTGTAATTCTGTTTTTCTTGGAAGACTGCATATTATCTTAATCTGTCCAGTTTTGTCAATACCAAAGCTTTTATTCCTACCTACACTTAAGTCATCCTCTAGATGAAGAAGGTAGAAGACAGACCTCTGATTTATTTAAACTTAGACTTAATTGATAAGGGTAACAACTGTGTATGGTCCTGATGGCCAAGCCATGGCTCTAAAAAAGACTTTGTTCTTGTGTATAAAAATATTCTGTAATTAATGAAAGTATGTTGCCTTTTTTTAATGTTTACTATAAAATACCTCTAGAAACTTGCTATGCAAAGATCATTTTTATACTTTCAGGTCCATTGGGCCACGGCTTTTGTTGAGAATGACATTAGGAGCAGAAATTACTAGCCAGCTCAAAGCTTCTTCATATATAGCATCAGGCCAAAACCTTTTGAGATGGGACCTGTCACCAGAGCAAATTAGAACAAGAACAGAAGAACTAATCCAGAAGACAAAGGATGTATATGACAGTGTCGGGATGCTTGATGTTGGAGAAGTAACACATGAAAATACTGTACGGGCCTTGGCAGATATAGAAGTGGAATATGCAGGTTAGTGTACATTTTCTGTGATTCTTTCCATGGGGCATTCCATCTGCACATAAAGAAACACTGAGAAAATACAGCTGCTTACAATTCCGATCCATGCTGTTTTTGTGGAGAATGTGTAGAAGCCTTTCAAGGGTCCTCTGGTGCTAATAAGCTTTCAGGACCTCTCAGCCATATGTAACTGAATCAGCTACAAAGTTCTGCCGCTTTATGCTAGAGGCAAAAATAAGGATTAGTAAAGCTGTGCTGTTGATCACTTTGACACATCCAAAGAACTTCATCTGTCACCTGTGTATGTGAAGCTCCACAGATACTTTTTCTTTTCCGTGTACAACCAGTAGGGGACAATGTGCAACGGTGTAGGCTGCAGTGGCTGTGGTATGCATAGTACATTCAAACCTGCATAAGCAGTGCTTTTTTTGCAGCCGCTGTAGAATCTGAGATAAGCAAGTCAAATGGAACAGTGGAAAGGCTGATAAGAGTGGAGAAAATGTGATGGTTGAGAATGGGGGAATTTTTGAATGTTTTTTGGAAAGACACTGCTTTACTGCTTTTCTTGCTTACTTTAATATTACAACCTGCAAGGTCTTGAGGAGTTCAGGGAGAGGTGTTAGTCATGCAGGCACATCTAGATTTTTCTGAGACAATTATCAAGACATGCCAATACATGGATGGAGTTTAATGGTCAAACACAGGTCATTCAGTTAATTTGTTAATAATTGTCAGTCAGTGGAGATGGGAAAAATGAATATGTGTCTTTGTGGCTTTGTTTTAACATATGTAGCAGGTGATGGCTGTGTGACTCTCAAAAAGTAGTCAGCGTAATAAAATGTCAAGTTCTCTTAAAAATAAAAAAAATTTAAAAACCCAATAAATTACAGTAGCAACAAAAATGTTGACAACAGCCACCATGGCTTGGAGCAGAATCTCCTATCAAAAAAATATCAGCCTGTAGCTCAAATGATTGTACTGTAATAATAGCCTGGCTTTTACATTACTTCAAACTACAGTTCAGGCCCATCCAGTGAATTGACTGGAATTGATGGTGGCAGAAAGACTGAATAAACTTATTCCATACAGCTTCCTGTCAAATTCAATTTTAATTGTACCAATATATTTGATATAATTTTTGTAAGCCATTTCACCAAGGTATAACACTCTGAATTAAATTAAAAGGAAAATCTGTTTCCTTCAGAAAATAATGTCCATCGGCTTCTCAGCATACCCACCAAGACTTGTATCTTCCAAGATGAATTTTTTTCTCTAAATGCTATTGCGGTACTGGGTTGTATTTAAGCTTTTAATGCTAATCTTCAAAGCTGTATGTGAAATAAGCATGATTTATCTGTGAAACAGCTCATGGCATATGATAAGGATATGTTACCACAGCGAGACGTACATTAGAGCCTTTAAGGGGTTTGTGTCCCTTTCACATGTACATGAAAGACCTACCCCAATAACTGAAACTTACTATCTGAAAAGACACAGATGACAACAGGCCTTACATTTCACTTCAAAAACACTAAAACTGACTCCATCATTTTGAAACATCTTGGCAAGAGTATGGGGAGAGGGGGGAGTTTCCTGTGGACTTCAAGAAAAACCATATGCCTATGCTTGCATTCCAGAGGTTTCTGAAAGACTGAGAATGTCTCAAGGTTTGATTAAAAAAACCTTCAGATTACATAAAATTACAAATCTTTAAGTCATCCTAAAATGTTTTTACTCTTAAAATACGCTTTTGGGAGGTGGAGGGGCATGAAATTATAATTGCTTTTGAATTAAGTTAATTCAGCTGGTCATAACAATTCAATTCTATTCAGTGTCATTATAAGATTCAATATTCCTTTAATAATCAAGGATTTACTTAATCTCAATAGTGTATTCTAAACAAGTAGTATTATTCAACTTCTGACCTCTAGAAGTTCAGAATACATAGACAGTATCTTCTATGTTTGCCTTATTGTTTCTTCTTAAACACAGAAGAGAAGATGAGAATTTGACACTGTTCTCCTAACAATGTAAAAATAATTTCTGGACAGATGGGCCTGCTTGAAGATTCAGAGCTTTTCACTTTAAGTGCTAACATGGAAGCATCTGTACCGGCTGTAAAACAATGTCAGTCTTCACTTACAAGTAGTTCATCTATCAAAAATCATGTGTCATATTTTTGCAACTTTCGGATGATTTTGTAGAAGTAAGAAGATGAGATAATTAGTCTTGGGTAGTAGTTTCTGTAAAATATTAATTTGTTATAATGATGTGCACTTTTGTCCTTTGACCTATTAATTTTTATATTATCTATAATAACTTGATTTGCTTCAAGCCTGATCTGAATTGTCATGTTTCTTTGTGTACTTGTTTCTTATGTCATCTATAAATATCACAATGTGATACTTAATGGTGAAGTACCTTATCCTTAAAGCATTTCTAGCCTCCTGTGTAAGTGTTCATTGCCTTTTATTTAAACAGTGGAAAGAAGCATGTTGGATTTTCCCCAGCATGTCTCACCTGACAAAGAGGTACGCTTAGCAAGTACAGAAGCTGACAAAAGGCTTTCTAATTTTGATGTGGAGATGAGCATGAGAGAAGATGTGTTTCAGAAGATTGTTTATTTGCAGGTAAATCACAATGATATCTTCATAACTTGTGGAAATGTTTGTAAAATTCCAGCAGTGAAAAACTTTTCTCTAAGAATTTGTATCCACAGCGCTTTTCAAGATCGCATCATTGTGTGTGTTTCCCCTGTGTCTGTACCAGTCAAATCTTACCAGTGGGATACAGCTATAGGAAAAGGCTGTAGTTCCAGACAAATGTAACCATGTAACTTGGTGCTCCTGCTCTTGGCTTTTTGTGTCTAGGTGTGGGTATCCTCTCTCCATTGCAATGGCTTTGACTTTTGTTTAGTCTTCCAGTGAATTGGTACAAGGAAGCTAAACTAGCAGAAGGAAAACTGTCAGGAAGGATAAAATTTACTGGGTTTTTTGGCTGAGCTTCCTGAACTGGTTTGTCCAGAGCATCACCAAGGGGAGAAGAAGAAAATGAGCAATATAGCAATGTATGTAGGTTATCTTATACTGCCTTTGAATTTGTGTCCAAAATTGTGCTTTATCACAGTTGTTGATAATTTTAAACTTTAAAGTTGACTTTTAAGCTATGAAAGTTAATGAGAACATATTACTGGGAGTGACCTCCAAAATTATTTTTGATCTTCTAATTATAGACAGCTATATTGTATACTCCTCATATGTTGCTTAAGCCTCAAAATAAAACCAATTCAAAAGATACGTTTACTGTTAAAATAGTTTCTATCCCTTTTGTATTTCTTTTTAGCTTAATTTCTAATTGAGCACCTAAAGAAACCTTGTAGTCTTCATTTGTACTGTTTATTTTGTAACTCAAACAGGAAGAGCATTTGTTTTTGTTCAAATGTATCTAGTGACATTTGGTAGTAATTCTCAAAAAATGTAATTTAAAGGTAATGCAGGGAAACTGTATAATATGAAAACTAGAATATGTACACTTGTCCTTGCTTCATCTGTGAATCTTCCCTTTCAAACACAATGATTTGTAACCTTCTTGTGATAGCAGTAATATATTGGAGCCCTATTTCTTGGAACTGTGATTTTTTTTTTTTTTGCAGTATTGACTAGGAAACAGAATAATATTTGCAGCACCTTATTAAAGTACCTTGCAATACCATTGTCTTATATTGCTGTGTTTTCTAGTGTTCTTCTCTAGATGGGTATTGTTAGATATGTGTTTGTGGAGGTATTTCGTAGCCCCATGTTGAGGACCTTCTGCTGCGTGTTGCCAGACATAATATTCCTTATATTAATTTTAATTTTTTTCCCCCTATGACTTATATGTTGGCTGCCTGGACATCAGGAAGGCCTTTGACACCATCTCCCACAGCATTCATCTGGAAAAATTGGCAGCTCATGGCTTGGACAGGTGGACTCTTCGCTGAGTTAAAAACTGTCTGGGTGGCCAAGCCCAGAGAGTTGTGGTGAATGGAGCTAAATCCAGTTGGTGGCTGGTCACTAGCGGTGTTCCCCAGGGCTCAGTTTTGGGGCCAGTCTTGTTTAATATCTTTATAGATGATCTGGGTGAGGGGATTGAGTGTACCTTAAGCAAGTTTGCAGATGACACCAAACTGAGCAGGAGTGTTGATCTGCTCAAGGGTAGGAAGGCTCTGCAGAGAGATCTGGACAGGCTGGATTGATGATCTGAGGTCAGTGGGATGAGGTTTAACAAGGCCAAGTGTTGGGTCTTGCACTTTGGTCTGAACAGCCCCAGGCAATGCTACAGGCTTGGGGAGGAAGGGCTGGAAAGCTGCCTGGCAGAAAAGGACTTGGGGGTTCTGTTGGGCACCCTGCTGAACATGAGCCAGCAGTGTGCCCAGGTGGCCAAGAAGGCCAATGGCATCCTGGCCTGGATCAGAAACAGTGTGGCCAGCAGGAGTAGGGAAGTGATCATGCCCCTGTACTGGGCACTCGTGAGGCTGCAGCTTGAGTACTCTGTTCAGTTTTGGCACAGTATAAAAAAAGACATTGAGGTGCTGGAGCAAGTTCAGAGAAGGGCAACCAAGCTGGTAAAGGCTCTATAAAAAATGTCTTATAAAGAACGCCTGAGGGACCTGGGTTTGTTTAGTCTGGGGAAGAGGAGGCTGAGGGGAGACCTTATTGCTCCTTATTGCTCTCTACAAGTACCTGAAAGGAGGTTGTAGTGAGGTGGGTGTTGGTCTCTTCTCCCAGGTGACTAGTGATAGGATGAGAGAAAATGGGCTTATGTTGAGCCAGGGGAGGATTAGGCTGGATATTAGGAAAAATTCTTTTACTGAGAGAGAGGGGTTGGGCACTGGAACAGGTGGCTCAGGGAGGTGGTGGAATCACCATCCCTCAAGGTGTTCAAAAAATGTCTAGATGTTGCTTCAGGACACGGTTTCGTGTTCTTGGTAATATTTAGTAGAAGGCTGGACTTGATGATCCAACCTTAATATTTCCAACCTTAATGAGTCTGTGATTCTATTCTATGATTACTTGCTGGGACTTTCCCCTCTCTCCAGGATAGTATACATAGATACATTTAGGGCTAATCTGCCATATCTGTTTATGTATTTTTAATTTAGAGGAATTTCTGGTAGCAGCTATTGAAAAATTACTGCTGTTATTCACTAGTATTACTTCTAATCTTTCTGTTTTAAATCTTTTTCATTTGGTGCTTTCCTACTTCATTTTCCTTTGCTTGGAATGGGATGCTTGAATGGGAATTTACTTGGTTTTTTACAGCAATTACAATTGTTGCTTACATCTTCTTTTAATGTTTTAAGAGAGTTTTCTGGGCTTAGCTGCAGCATGCAAGCATATTTTAGTATTAGTTTCCAGAGATGCATCCTCTGAGCATATATCAACTTCATTGTAACTATGGAAGTAGTAGCAGTTTTTTGCTGTAGAACATATGTGAAATTGCCAGTAGTGCCAGATGAATCAAGTCTTGCTATTTCCAAATTACAAACTTGTTGTTAATTTTTGCCAAATTTCTAATGCCTTCTCCTGTTAAAAACTCTTAGTTGAAAAGTTTGGTTCCAGGAACACAGTAAAAAAATGAAAAAAAGGACTTCCACAAACAGAAGTGTTTTGCTGAAATTATTTTATTAGTTTAAATAATCCAGTAAAGTATCTTGATTAGATCAGGTTTTTCATGGCCTCGCTGTGGATTTAGTAGTTCAGATATATGAATTCAGCTTTGTGATTCTGCACAGGGGTTAGATTAAAATGTGGTGGGGACAGTCCAGGTCCTCACACTCCCATGTTCTGTATAATACAGTTAGTCCACTAAAAGATGAGTAAATCTTCATGATCTCAGTGACATTCTAACTGGTTTTGCTCCTATTAATGAAGATTAAACTTTTCTAAGTTAACTACTGTTTAGTATTCTTTCAAAATTCTGCTTTATTTAAGAACTGTTGTTGGTTGCAGATGTGTGAGGTTTTTGTATTTAATTAAAAGCAAAACCAAAAAAAAAGCCCTGAAAACAACTTAGTCTTTTTATTTTCCCCACGTATTAGAGGAAAAAATTCCTGCATAAATTTATGTTGTTAAATATGCTCCAGATCTTAGTCCTTTGAAAACTATTATTTCAAGGTCTGAAACTTGGAGTAAAGGTGAATTTGGAAGTGAAACTATCATTTAACACTTTATTACACCTAACATCTGCACATGTTGGCTAGCAGAGGCATGCTTAAGAATGTTGCCAGTCTTCTCCACCCACTCACCCTTGGGGAAACTCAGCCTAAAGTAAACAGCTGATGCAGCTCCTGTTCATGATATTCCAAGCAGGTTTTCTTATTCTGCTTGAAGATTTCCTATTGGAATAAGGTAGCAAGATTATCCAAGACAAATATGAAATGGTATTTAAAATTATCAACCATGACTATTTTAAAACTTGTGGAAAGTTCCAAAATTTCATGTGTGTTGTATACTCAAAATTAGCATCTCTGTTGTGGATGGAAATTGTTATTCAAAGAAACACAGGATGACATAGATCATTCTGACCAAACCAAAGATCAGAGATGACCACAGAGCATCCTTGGTTTCTGTTCCTGTGAGGGTTTATGTGCTTGCTTATCCTTAAAGGATAAGATAAAAAGACATGAGAGGTCTTTATAAATGTGTATTATCATTGTATTAAGCATGCAGACAAACTTCACAAAGGCTGATATTAAGACTAGAAGTTATTTAACATTGATTTCTTTTTAACTATATGGAGAAATGCATAGTCACAGAGAGATGTATAGTCATCAAGAGAAGGATGAATAACACTTAGAATTTTTATTTTTTTTTTTAAAGGAGGAGAAAACTTTCTTAGATTTAGAAAGAGCCAATATTCACTGGCTTTAAGGGCTTAAATTAGTGTTTGTGAATTCCCCTCTGTTTGAAATAGAGTGGACCCTCAGCAAGTTTGCTGAGGATAACAAAACTAGGAGGAGTGGCTGATACACTGGAAGGCTGTGCTGATTGTCCAGTGAGATCTGCACAGCCTGAAGACGTGGGCAAATGTAAACCTAATGAAGTTCAAGAAGGTTACGTGTAGAATCCTACACATGGAGAGTAAAAACACCATGCAGGTTGACCTGCTGGAAAGCAGCTCCATGGAGAAGGACCTTGGAAGTCCCGGTGGACAATAAGTTACCCAGGGGACACCAATGTGCCCTTGTGGCCAAGAAGGCCAGTGGTATCCTGGGGTGCATCCTGTGTCCAACAGGTCTAGGGAGGTTCTCCTTTCCTTCTACTCTGCCCTATGAGATCACATCTGGAGCGTTGTGTACAGTTCTGGGGTCCCCAGTTTAAAAGGGACAGGGAAATATTAGAGACAGTCCAGCAGAGGCTGCAAGGATGATGAAGGGACTGGAACATCTCTCTTCTGAGGAAAGGCTGAGAGTACTGGGGTTGTTGAGTCTGAAGCAGAGAAGAGTGAGAGGGGATCTTAGTAATGTTTACAAATACCTGAAGGGTGAGTGTCAAGTGGAAGGGGCCAGTCTCTTTTCAGTGATGCCCTGTCATAGCACAAAGGGCAATGGTCACAAACTGGAACACGGGAAGTTCCACCTCAACATGAGGAAAAACTTCCTTATTGTGAGGGTGACAGGGCACTGGAACAGGCTGCCCAGATTGGCTGTAGAGTCCACTCTGGAGACTTTCAGAACCCATCTGAATGTGTTTCTATGTGACCGCCCTAGGTGTTCCTGCTTTGCCAGGGGGGTTGAACTTGATGATGTCCACAGGTCCCTTTGAACACCTGCCATTCTATGATTCTATGAAATATTTGCAGAGTTTGAGCCCAGGAGATGGTCAGGAGCATGACAGTTCCATATGCCCAATGGAGGGGCTGAGAAATCCCTCCTAAATAACTTAGTGAGTCTTTTCACAGTCCTCTGTCCTTAACTGTTACTGTAATAAAAGCAGTGTCTTTTTATAGAGATTAGGGTAGTCCATTTTTTTCCTCAGCTTTTGTGTTCTTGAGCCTTGCAGCACAGCTAACACAATATAAATTGTAATGTTTTAACAGTATCTGCATTTTTCACCTCTATCGTTTTGAAGTTGTGCTTTTTCTATCACACTAGTTTTAAACCAGAAAGCAAAAAAGAACCCTGGAGTTGTGGGTTGTCCATTGGGAAAAGCAGTTATCTGAAAATTCTGATTGTTACAAATATTTTCACAGTAAGTATCACAGCATTGATGCTTCTTGATGTACTGCCTAGTAGCATAAAGATATTTATGAAGCTGCAGAATTTCAGTGAGTATTCCTGAACAGAAGCAGAGCAGGAAGCCTGAGGGTCACAGGGGGAAGGGTAGTAGCATTCTTTTTATCTTTGTGTTGGGAAATATTCTGTGTGGCTTGCCTTACCCATTTGTCACAAATGAGGACAGATCTCTGGTTTGACTTGAAGAGGAGAGATGGCATGATTTTCTTCACTTACTTCCCCCCAAAAGGAAATTTCCACCATTTATTTTTTAAAAAGTGTCAGCCAAATGCTGAGAAAATGACATAGCCATGGTGAAGGGCACACCATGAAATTGTGTGGTTCAATCATCATTGACTTTAGCTGTATAGTGACCTATAGTATTTAGATCATCCTTTCATGAGTCTAGCTAGAGATTCTTCTAAAAATTGCCTATAAACAGATAATATTAAAAAGTGTTCATCATATGACAGTATTGGTAAACTATGTTAAATCTGCCTATTGCTTTATAAATGTTAGCTTATCACAAAGTGGAGTGATTGTTGTCATTTTTTCACTGGACTTATAAATTCTTGCATATAGACTATTGAGATACACATAAGAGTTTTAGGCACAATTGTACTAATACTTAGCAGTCCTCCTGTAGCTTAATGGGACTTGCGACTCTGCAGAGTAAACCTAAACTCTTTCATGCTTATAAAACACAATTTCCACTAACGTTTTAATCCTAAATGCAAGGCAGTAGTGGGAGTAGACATTGTTTATGTGTTGTTGTGTGAATTATTTTTAAGTGACAGTTGGGAAAATATCTACTTCAGAGTCCCTGTCTTATTTTTTCTGTTTAAGGAACAGAGGTACTTTGCAATGGCAGCTCATTAGTTGACAGCTGTACACAGTTGTGTAAGTCTTTCATAAAATTTGCATGTTTCAAGATCCTTACTTTTCAGAGGTGCTAGTAAAGAATTAGTTGTATGTAGGTAAGCTGATGAGAGGGTTGTTAAGACAAGTCAAAGCTAATTCCAACAGCTTCATATTTGAAGGTCAGTTTAAATAGAATATGTCCCTTTTAACAAGAACTGTTAATACCTTTTTTTCTTAAATGTTCACATTAAAATGTTTAAAGTTTGGGGGTTTTTTTCCACCTCATCATTTTTAAATTATAAGACAGAATGTGCACAGCATTATTTTCAATTTAGGACAAAGTGGCAAATTTCTGGAGTAAGCAGTTATACTCTAGTCAGTGTGTAGGAAGACCTTCACAGGACTGATCTGTGTTCTGTTACAACCAGTGTCTTAATGTTGCTTGCTTTAGGAAATGACCATTCAAGAATCTTCATGATAGCATAACCAGACATAGAAATACTATTGTATTTGTTGTCACTTATTGATTTGTTCTCAAAGAGAAGTTGTATATGCTTACATTTTATGCCTTCAATGACACCTCTAATCTGTTGGGTGTTTTTTTAATCCCTCTAATTTTTGAGGTAGTGTTACCTTACAGCACTGATTTTCTTCAAGTATGTGTAAGAAAGCTGTCTCTACAGAAAAAGTTTAAGTGCACTGTGCTATAAACTAAAAGGGCTTGCAATTGTGACAGCATGTAAATGTGCTGAGATAATTGGTTAAAGAATTTAAAACCATCATTTATTAATATAAGCATACTATTGTATAAGGTAACTGGTTTTGTAAAGTCATTCACATAAAAATCCAGGAAGTTCCTTTTTTGCTGTGATGGTGTTCTGAAGAACAACTCTGTTCAGACTCTTCTAATGCTTTGTATGTTTCTTACACCATGTCATACATTAAATTATTCTATACTGTCATTTCAGCAAACCTGCGATCTTGAAAATGTAAAGCCTGAAACAAAGCGGTATCTGGAGAAATCAGTTCAAGTGGGAAAAAGAAATGGACTCCATCTTCCTAAAGAAGTGCAGAATGTAAATATGGACTATTAGTTTATAAACCAAAGGTGACAAACTGTTGAAGAGTTGAAATTGTAGTTGTATAGCTGTTCTGATCATATATTTGAACTTTGTGCTTTTGTATCTGCCCAGTAACTGCTCTAATCCTAACTGTTCTTAGTTCCAGATCCATCATTTAAACTGCAATCACCTTAAGGTTTTTAAATTGATCTGTTAAACACCCATGGTACTTGGAGGATAGAGGTGATATGCATCAGCTCTTTTAGGCTTCCAGAGTAAAAGAAACCTATCTGGAAGAGTTTTTGTATATATTCTGATTACAGAGAATGCCAAAGTTAGATTCCTAGCCAAGAGACCTCTCAAATGTTATTTGTGAGTCCAAGCTTCAGAAGTACATATAATTGCTATAAAGACACAGTTATTTTAATTTCAGTTATTAACCAGTGTTTTAGAATGCGTCCAAGATTTTAGCATTTTGACAAAAAAAACTTGAGGTAGCTTAAAGGAAGCAGTAGCTGTGCTGAGAAATTTGGCTACATTAAGAGAGTATTTACTTGAGCATATAAAAGCACTTTTCACTTCTGAAAATCATGAAGTGAAATTGTCAGCATCTGAGATGCTGACATAATTCTCTTTAAATTCTGAGTGATGTTGTGTAACAGTCTCAATTTATGACTCTTGAATAGACTTTACCCTTTGTAGTAAATAGTCATCTTTAATCCACATCCTTCAGTTAGTGGAAACAGCTTCATGTACTTGCACTGCTTAAGGGCAACTGATGCCTCTGAAGGAACGTTGAAGTACTTTGTAAGTAGACAATAGTTGAATTCCATTTAAGTAAAAACTTGACTAATAATAGTCACTGCCAAGTTTTCTCTTTGGTGTGTATTCTTTTACAGGTAACTACTATGTTTACGTGAACTTGACAGTAAGGGGTAGAGATACGCTATGAGGTATATTAGAAAATGTTTCAGATGGGCAAATGTCAGGATTTTTTAAAGTTTTTGAATGGTTTTGTTTTCTGTGGTTATCCTCTTCTTATTGTCATACCTGTACAATTCAAAAGAAGTGTTTTTCAATAGGTTGCATGCATTTTTACTCCCTCGATACTCTTATTTTACTGGATATTTTTACACTTTAAATTGTCCTTTAGGCTTTTCAAGTAAAAGAAAGTAATTGAATGTTGGCACCTAATGCCTTTCAGAGAGCATGTTTATGGGTTCAGTCCCCTCTGAGTTTTGAAGGCATTTGCAAGGTCAGAGTGCTGGTGAACTGACCCAGTGTTCCTTGGCAACAATACCGCTCAGAAACAAAAGAAAGAAAAAAGGGAGGCTGAGGGAGAGTGAAGTGTGATGCTACCTGCAGTGTGTTACTTGCTCAGTGCTAGCACTCACTGTCAGGTAGTAGCAAGCCTAGCTGCAAAAAGTGAAATACTATTCATGTGGAGGATAGTAATTGCGAAGTATGATTTGTTTTCCCACTAAGTTCAGTTTATACTTGATACAGGAAATAAAGACGATGAAGAAGAAATTGAGTGAGCTGTGTATAGACTTTAACAAAAACCTGAATGAGGAAAACACATTTCTTGTCTTTTCTAATGAAGAACTGGGTGAGTAGTGTGCTTACTCTTTCCATTTCTTCAGCCTTCCAGTTTTACTGAAGTAATAGTTTTTGGCTTGGTGAATGATGGTTAGACTAAGGAAAATTCTGACTGTTTTTCCATCTTCCTTGTTTCCATTTTAATCCTTCCCCAAGATCAGTTTAGAATTACTCTTTGCAGGTGCTTATGATCTCTTCATATATTTGTGCTTCCTGAAGTGTTTGCCTTGCATGAAATTAGCATATCTGCCCAATTTTTTTTTTTCCATAACTTTTCTCTTCTCTGCTGCTTTTCTCAGTTCTCTACAGGTAATCCCTGGTGCATTATATTCACTGCAGTTATTGGAAAAACTTTTCTATCCTGCAGTATATTTTAGCTACTTCAATCATTTCAATGGATCTAGAGATTTCCTGTGACAGAGAATTTGGGGATTCATTATCTGAAGGGCATGGCATAGAATGTGCTTTAGTAGCACCAAAGATTTTTTTATGTAATACTCAGTTTTCATCTGATAGCCTAATGCATACTTCTCTTTTGCTCACAAGTGTTTCCAGTTCTCATTTTGCTTGGTTGTGATTTGAAAAAGTTGTAGCAAATAGATGTAAATAGCAGGTTTATATTTCCGTGAAGATTTCTAGTGCCAAACTAGATTGCAGCAAAACAAAAGCAACAATCTCACAAAAAGGAAAGGGGACTAGGTAATCCTGATAAACATTGTTTATTAAATTGTGTTCTGTAGAAGGCCTTCCTGATGACTTTATTAAGAGTTTAGAGAAGACTGCAGAAGACAAATACAAAATTACTTTAAAGTATCCTCACTATTTTCCTGTCATGAAGAAGTGCTGCATTTCAGAAACGAGGAGAAAAATGGAATCTGCCTTTAATTCAAGATGCAAAGAGGTATGTCATGTATTGACTGTTCTACAGGGTAATGATAGAGTTCAAAAATGGAGCTAGGTGTTCTAATGATTTGAGTTCTATATATTGTCTAGTAGTATGAAATCAAAATTTATCAGCGTGATCTTTAACAGTACCTTGCCCCAGTGTATTCTGATCTCTAAAGGCCTTAGAAGTTGATGATCTGCCTGTGTGTATACCCATATTTTTATATTTAACTGGTGCTGTAAATAGAAGTAGGATTTTGATCATTTGCCACATTTTTCTACAGTGTTCTGCAGCTGCTTACTGTGACTTTTCTCCCAGAGAAGAATGCCTATATCTTCTGTTGTACTTTGTGACTCTTCAGAATGAGAGGTGTTATTTAAGCACGTGTTTTAATTATGAAATATAAATGATTAAATGTGAAATTATTACATTATTACATATTGATGAAAATTTTAATGAGATGTCAAACAAACCCTAAGTTTTATAAAATATTAATGTAATTATCTGAAAAACAGATGGAAACATGCCTTATAAAAAGAAAAAAATATTTCATAAGTAATTTGTCTGATAGTGATGAGCCCAGGCACCTAGACGGGTACAAAAATAAAGAAAAGGTAGAAAGGATAGAAGTGTAATTCAGGCAATTGTATCACCCATCATTCCAGAACAATGGCAAAGTTGAGCTTTTGCACTTGAAGTGCTGGAAAATGTGAAGAGTACAAGATAAAATAAAATGTCACCAAGAACTGAACACTCTCTAGGTCAGCACACTTAAAGGGATTTGCTGTTAAAATTGTGGGACAATCTTCAAACCTAGTGCTTGAAAAAGATTTTTCTCTGAGAAATCTCACTTTTCCAGAACTGGAGGTTAGGACAATTACACTTTCATCTTCTCCAGTATCCTCCACCACATTTAGGTCAGGCCCTGGGGTTTTGGAGTTTCAGATTTCCTCCTCTGACTGCTAGTGTCAGAGTGGCAAAAGAAGGAACTTTTGAAACAAGCTTTGAAAGATGGCACAATAGCTTTGCAGTCTGTCCTTGCCACTGACAAGCAATTAAGACGCCTTCAGCCATTTCGCTGTTATCTTTCACATGAAACTGATTGACAGAGGAAATAAACTCTTTGCAACAGTCAAGGATTTTTATTATTCTAGAAAGAAATGGTTTATCTTTTGATTAATTAAAACAGATATAAGAGAGAGAGTAATTACTCAGATTGACTAGAAAACCAGCCACGTGTAAATGCTGTGACAAAAAAAATCTAGCTAAACTTATATTATTCCGTATTTAAATCTTAAAGAGTTTTATTTTAAATGTTCGATTTCTTATGATTACAGATTTTATTCTGGTGATTGTTTTGATAACATGCATTTTCTGCTTTTGCTTTACAAATTTTCCTCCTTTCTTTTTTAGGAGAACACAAAAATTCTTCAGCAATTGCTTCCTTTACGGGCAAAAGTTGCAGAGCTTCTTGGTTATAACACACATGCCAACTTTGTCCTGGAGCTAAACACTGCAAAGAGCACAGATAACGTAACAGCCTTCTTAGGTTTGTTCTTATTTATAAACAGTACTTTTATACTTGGTATGACAACATAACTCCTCAGCCAAAATAAATTTAAATACATAATTGGGTGAGAGTGTCCACTGTGTTTAGACAGGAAGTGAACTCTCTGTTGCCTCTGTTCTGGCAACCTTTTTTTTTTTGTGGGTTTTTTTTTTGTTTTTGTTTTTTGTTTTTTAGACCACAGCTGTACAAATGCAATTGGTTCAAAGCAGGGAAGCATGAGACAAAAATCTGAAAATAACTACTTTCTGACAACCCATATAGGCAAGCAGTTATGTCTTTCTCAGCCACAAAATGCAGTTATGCTAATTTAGAACCAGAATAACATATGCAGCCTTAGCAATTTTATCAGTTCAAGAGGCTGCGTCACAATTGCAGCTTTTCATTCCCTGAGATTGGCTGCAATTTTTTGTGCATCTGTATCTGTAGTGTCTTTTTCTTATACAATTGCATTAAGTGTAATGAAAGATTACAGTATGTGATGATGCAACTTCTATGAGCTGATTTAAAAATTAAATCTGGAATTCAAAAGCTCTCTAAAGGAATTTGATCTGAAAACGGAGATATTTTGAAAATTTTCAACTGAGCAGTTTATGAATTTGTATTTATCCTGTTGACCTCAGTGGGTCCATTCTTGTGCACAGAGTTAACCTCTGCTTTCTGGAATTATATAGCTCCACAGAATACTATGTGTCCCTTTATTAATGTGTCCCAACACCACTTAGGATTGCATGTTGATATATCATATAAATAAACCCCTCAAAATAAATTAGTGCAGCAATACAGTCTATTTGGAGACAGTGGTTTTTTTGTGTTTATACATCAATAAAGAGGTTCAAATGTGCCTCTTCATTTACCTGTAATTCTGTTGCATTTCTCCTGTTACAGTGTGAGCAAAGCCACATATTTGACAATACAAATTATCTGTATATTCATCAGCGAACTTACACTTAATTTTAATTTATAATTAAATGTTAGAATTACCTTATTTTTCTAAATGTATTTAAAGTAGTTTGGACACTATCCATTATATTTTTTGTAATTCTAAATGGGCTTATATAATGCTGTGTTTTTTCAGCTGACACATCTCAAACTTTTTAGCAGTTATTGTTGTGACTTTAACTTTTTACAGTATGAGATCTTATACTTTTCTATTCATAATATCATGTTTCATGGTAATTCTTGTGAAGGGGGAAGGTTCATCAAATTAACTGTCATCTTTAATTTAGCTCCTTTGGTATATCCGTGGCTACAAGCCTGAGAGTATAATTTGCTCTGCATTGTTCATATATTTCTCATGTTTTAAATCAATGTTCATAAGCTGATCTTATGGCTACAAAGAAAAGCATTCTGCCCCATGATATGTTATGAATTTAACATAATACGAGTTGCAAACAGTATTTCAGTCATGTTAATACATATAGTGCCTAAGGACCACCTAGAAACAGGAGTAGCAGTTCCTAAATTTGACACTCTAGATGCCAATTATAAACATTTATGTGAATTCTTAAGGAAGAAAAAAAGTGTCTTATAGTCCAGAAATACTTACAAAATAATATGTACAGTATGTACTTTATGGGAGTTTCAATAATTGAAAAAAAATTATATTCAATATATTTGATTCATACTTCTATGCCCCTTTCTTGTCCAAGAAAAACTACATTGGAAAAAAAATCAGATCATAGAGATTATTATCCAGTGGCTTCAGTAGTCTAGAAGCTACTCATCATATAGGCAAGAATGCTTTCATGTCTTATTCTTTTATAGGACTTCAGCTAGATGTAGTTGTAGTCTTCAGCTGTTTATGCAGAAATACATGAAGAGAACTGAGATTACATTAGGTTAAATCAAAAGCTTCAAGCAAAAGTGTTACTTTCCATTTCTGATGTCTTTGAAAAAGTCTAAGTTTACCAAAACACTTCATAGTACTGCTAGGCCTATGTGGACTCCTGTATTATTTATAGCATGTCTGCAATTAAAACTCATTAAGGCAGGAAAGCAGACAGTCAACAAATGGAAAACTCTAGCATCCACTCTTGGGGCTTGTGCTAAAAGTTCTGAGTGTATTTTGTAGGAATACACATTACAGTTGGGAACACAGAAGTTGATTGCAAGCCAATCTTTCTTTCAGATGATTTGAGTAAGAAGTTAAAGCCATTGGTTGAGGAAGAAAGAGAATTCATTCTAGCTTTGAAGAAAAAGGAGTGTAAAGAAAAAAACTTTTATTATGATGGAAGAATCAATGCATGGGATCTTCATTATTACATGAACAAAACAGAAGAGATGAAGTACTCCATAGATCAAGAAAAACTGAAGGAATACTTCCCAATTCAGGCTGTTACAGAAGGCTTACTGAATATTTACCAGAAGCTGCTGGGACTTGTATTTGAGAAAGTAGAAAGTGCTCATGTTTGGCATGACAGCGTTACTCTTTATACAGTAAAGGATAATTCAACTGGAGAAACGTTAGGGCAGTTCTATTTGGACCTTTATCCCAGGTAATTACAACTTAGTATTTTATTTCTGTGTTTAAAATTTAATTGGTCTTAGTGAGTTGCTGGTGTGGTTGAAATGAAATTCATTTGAAAGTAAATATTTGTCCTACTGACAAGACTATTACTGTGTTCGTTAAGTTATGCTCTAGACTGATTTCAGATTTCTGTTTTCAGTAATACTGCATCTCTTGCTTATGTTCACTTTATGAAGCATTACTACTGTGTTCATTTTCTGTAGTATTGCTGCCTAGTCAGTTGTCCGTAATTTTTTGCCTATCTGCCAAATGTTTCCACTTTCTCCCAGTTCCTTTTTACACATTGTATGTGTATTTTCTTTTAGTGCTTGGGGATATGGCTTAGTGGTGGACTCGGTAGAATAGGCTTAATGGTTGAACTTGATGATCTTGAATGTCTTTTCCAGCCTTGGTGATTCTATGATTCTATCCTATTGTCCAGCCTGCTAAAGAAAATACCAAATAGATCAGAACCAAGAATAGATTCCTATAGAGTGCATCCTGAAATGTACACCCAGGTTGATCTCTGCAGCTCTCATTGTAGCTATTTACAACATCATATGTGTTCTGTCAGAAATTAGTAAACTAGACTGATTTGACAGGATAATTTTTTAGTTCTCACTGTTTTGATTTGGTTGTTTTAATTACTCTTTAGCAACTTATAAACTGGCTGATGCCTTTTTTTTTAATAAAAGATGATTTAAGACTTCTCTGGGTTAAGAAAATTAGGTTAGAAAGTGCAATAGCACATAAGTTTTTAAGATAGGTACATGTTATCTGCTTCACCTGTTTTCATGCTCCCCCCGTTTTCTGCTTATAATGTGAATTGCTGAAACTTTTTGTTGATAAGACTCTTCTGACTTTACTCAGTTAACTACTCAGGTCTAGGGCAAAAAGTTTTAAATATTTTTTCTTAAAACTTTTGAATCACAGTGAAAGTGTAGTAGACCATATTCTTTTGTCTCCTGAACTGAAAAAAAAAAAATGCTGCTTCAGAGGACAAAACCATCTAGTCCTTACTGTTAAAGTTTAAAATAAAATTGATGTCTAAAGTATATATACTTTCAGTATTTGAGTAAAAATCAGATTCTTGTAAATGCTGCTGTGAATCTGATGCCATTTAAGTACTGCTTTTTCCCCCCTTGCGATCTTAAGAGACTTAGTGAGTTTTAGATGTCCTGAGATGATGTAATCTCTCTGTGTAAAGCTTTAAAGATTAGACACTGACTGATTGTCCCTGTTCTTGCATAGGCTTCACCATTCTGCTGAGCAGGCTTATGGTTTGAAGATAGTATCTGATATATTTTCTTATACAGAGAGGGAAAGTATGGGCATGCAGCATGCTTTGGTCTCCAGCCTGGCTGTCTTCTCTCCGATGGCAGCAGAATGATGTCTGTGGCTGCTCTGGTAACCAATTTCACAAAACCAGCATCAGATCGCCCATCATTGCTGCGACATGATGAAGTAAAGACTTACTTTCATGAATTTGGTCATGTAATGCATCAAATATGTGCACAGGTTAGTGATATTTCATTTTCATTTAAAACTGATTCTTCTTGTAATGTACTGGGGATCTCCTGGAAAGTGAAATATCAAGGCAGAGAGGGGATCTGTTTATGCTGTTAGGGAAGGAGAGCTGTTAAGTACCTTAAACCAAATGTCTTTAATATTTATTTAAAATAATTTTAAATTATTATTATATATATGTATTCTTCTTATGAAGAACATTCTCATAGGAACATATAATTCTGTATTTGCACCATGCAGGTACCTTTGACAAGTGAATAGATCGATGTGTAAGGTAAAGAAGGTGCTCAGTGATGGCTTCTGTTACAGCTGTCAGAGGGCTTTTTGTTACTCGTAGCAGCATGCTAGATACTAGAAGCAAACCAAGGTTGCTGTACCTAGGAATGCAAATAAACTGTGAATCGGATCACCTCCAGCATTTTGGCATTTAGTACCCTTGAGACCTATGACTCTTGACATCAAAAGTCATCATCAAAAGGGCCTTGCATTGAGCTACAGTGACAGGAAGAACTGAAGCTAGTCTGAAGATTTTGCATCAAGATGTTAATAAAGTTGTAAATTTGTTGTTTTCATTTTTACTTGCATGTAAAATTGATTCTGCCAGATGATAAATTTATTATTGGCCTAATGAAAATTCTGGTTTGGAGACAGACAAGTCTCAGTATTCATTCAAAAAAAAAAAAAATTATATCATCAGTTATAAATCCAGACTTTGTCTAGCACTGCTTTCGTCTGCTTTATAAACAAGTATCAAACAATAAAATCAGAGAAATAAAGCATACACTAGATTTTAATTCTTGGCCTTGATCTTAGAGACTAGGACTGCAGAATAAAAAAGCAAAGTCATAGAAACCCATGTATTAAATCCAGAATTAAACAAATGATGTTCAAGCAAACTTCAGAACAAGTAGCTAAACTTGCTTAGGTATTTTTGCATCACATTAAAGTTAATGTTTATTATATTGATTATGATTATCTGTAATATAATCATCACTATAATGATTATTTCATCATCTTTACCCTAAGACAGGTGTTTCTGAGCTCAAAAATAGAGATACAAAATCTGTTCTCTTCTTTTAAACTACCTAGAAGGTGTTTACAAATGAGATATACTCAGCCGTGGTACAAAACTGACTGCAACTTTTTGTTAGCCAATGAGGATGTTCCTGGGTGTTGCAGTGCTCCTTCTGGGGAGACCAGACAGAACAATTCCAATGCATATGTGCTTCACTTGCTGTCAAATCGCACACAAGTCGGGGAGTCCTGCTTTCCAGTTGTCTCTCCCACTGCTGAGGTGGCTTCTGTATGCACAGCTACCTGCTTACTGCTGTTACGATTTATGCAAATTGTTATTTGCACATCTTCAAATTACCTGCTAGCCCCGCAGAAGAACATCCTGTCCTCTAGGATTTGTGTACGCAGAGCAGTATAGGCATGTTAAAATTTACTGTTTAAAGAATATGTGGGAATCAGACTGGGTGGGAATCTCTGAGCTGCTGGTAAAGGTCAGCTTTTGGAGACTGATGCTTCTTGTAAGGTACTGGGTGTCTGCAGGAAAATGAGATGTCATGGCTGGGAGGGGATCTGTTTATTCTGTTAGGGAAGGAGAGCTATTGAAGTACCTTAAACCAAATGCCTTTAATTATTTTATTTTTTGTTAGCATGGTACACTTCTGTGTGGGTAAATGTGGATAGCTGAAGGCCAACAAATTCTTGCACTCCTCTTGGCTTTTTGCTCTGGCCTCTTCTATCACCGTTTCTTCCCAGCTGATGCTTCCTAGCTTTACTTCTTAGCTGCTGTTCAGCAAGCGCAGTGAGAAGGGCCAACCTGTTGCAACTATTTATTTTAGTAACCCACAAGTGTAAATGAAGGGAAATGTTTGTCTCCTTTTCTGCAAAGATACATACATGTGACATAGCTCTCGGTTCAATGTTATGCCCTATATTATATCCGGGGGTTTTTTTGTAACACTGAAAGAAAGTTCAAAAGCCAGGACTCCTGTGGGGATCTATTACCTAACAGAGGATGAAATCTAAGAATATCTACAGTTCTTAAGAGAGGAAAACTGAAAATTCTCATTTAGCCCTTGAAAACTTTTGTTAGAATGTTGTTGAGAAGGGAAGAACAATAAAATTGGGTTAGCAAGAGGCAACAGACATTATAGGCCAAGTGTGGAGTGAGACCAAATTATTTGTGTTGGCATTTGAATAACTGTCTTTCAAAAGTGACTGGTTCTTTTTAGAAATATTTTGAGTTTAGAATATACTTTAATGAAGATTTTTAACTCTCCAAAACTTATCTTCAAAATGAGTATTTGGGAGGGTGCTTTTAGAAACAAAGTGATTGATGATAGTCAAGTAGAAAATAAAAAGCTCTAATGTGCTTGGCTTTCAGAAGGAAGATTCTTTTGTCAGTGATTGAGTGTCAGATTTGGACACCTTTTGTGGATAAAGTTGCTAGGATTCATCTAATTCTGTTCCATGTGTTGGCTCAAAAAATTGTTCTATGTTAACTGTGCTTTATGAATGAAGGCAGAAGAAAGCTTAATAGTTGGTCAAGTGACATCTTTGAATCAGTGTGGTAGACTGTAATACAATAAACTATTTTATAGGTGTATAATTGGAGTTTATTATTTTACTTTGTGGTAATAGAACAAAATTTTACAACAGTTTACAAATTATATCAGTGTCATAAGACAGTACGGAAACATTTTTATTACTGTCATAGCCTAAAAGATAAAAATCAATAATATTAAGAAAACTGAAATACTGTTTCACACCAGTAGATAATGCAGTAAATAACTACTGAGTAATCTATTTTTTTGCTTGGTAATAGTCTTAGATATGAATTTTTTACCTCCTTTCTTTAAAATTCATATTATCATTGTTGTTATTATTAACCTGTTCAAGTTATTCCTTTTGCTGTGATTACCACTGAAATTCTGACATCTGAAAGTTTATACTCTGCTAGAAGTCCTGGTTTTTATTTTCATTTCGTACAATGGCTTTTCCTTTTAGACTGATTTTGCTAGGTTTAGCGGAACTAATGTGGAAACAGACTTTGTAGAAGTACCTTCACAAATGTTTGAGAACTGGGTGTGGGAAAAAGAACCACTACAGCAAATGTCACAACATTATAAAGATGACAGCCACGTTGGAGACACTCTCCTTGAGAAACTTGCTGCTTCTAGACTGGCTAATACAGGTATCTCTCTGCCATCTCTCCCAAAGTATATGCATAAAAATACATCATTTTTAAAAATGGTGGGAGGCATTAAAGACAAACATAACAAACCTGTGACATTTCTTCTGTGTGTGTAGTCATCACTGCCTTTCTGGGTTTGGGTAGGTGCTACCATCAATAAAGGCTATGGTGACAGGTACCATTAGTTGCAGGAACAGTAGCAGCTCTGATTTTCCAGGCTATGCACAGGAATGAAATACTTTTACTTTCCTTTCCATGTGACTCTTTTGCCTACCAATTTTGCTCATTTAAAATTGGGGATGGAGGGGAAGGTTTTCAGGCTTTTTTTTCTGGTAGCCCAGGGCAGGCACTGTGGATGAATATGGTATCACATTTGCTACATGTTAATTCACACATTACACCTGACAGACATGAAAAGTCATTTGCAAAGTTATGAAATTTACTGATCATACATGGTATATCCCAGACAGAAGTGTTGTAGCCCTGCATTGCTCAAACAGCCTCTTCTCAATCTATAACCTTAAGTCCATGTTCTCTACCTTCTCAGCAGATTGTCTACCCAAACTAAGGTCCCAATTATTTTCTCCTTCCTTCCACATCTGTACCACTTTACATATATCACTAAAACAAGAGTAATCTCATGTCATTTCCTGTCATCTGATTGCCTCCCATCTCATTGTTATTCTGACACTCTCACCCCTCTGTCCCTGTAATATGAACTCCTCTCAATATCATACTCTTACCCATTTATGGTACAATTCATCATTAAGCCACTGCTCTTTATTTCATACTGCTTTCCTATCCTGAACAAGAAGTCCTTATTCTTCTGTCTTGTACAGGCACTGCAGCTACATAAACACTTTGTCTGAGTAAATATTCATATCTGGCAGCTTGAAGAAGCCTAGAGCAGCTGCAGCAGCAGTTCTTGCTGTTCTTTGAAGTTTCTTCGGGTAGATATACTTACTAGCATCTGTGCAAGCCCTGAATGAAATGGTCTGCTGGAAGTGAAAACAGCTGAAAATGTAATTTTAAATACTGAAATTTTCTTTTAAAATATCTGCTTTATTTTGGGTTTGATCTGTGAGAAAAATAACACTTGAAAAAAAATAAAGAGTTTATAATAATTCCTCTATCAAAAATATGTCTGTCAACATTTTGTAACCGAAGTAATTCAGATGGGAGATTACATAACTCTTAAGTTTTTTTTCTGTAGTTAAATTCTAATAATTTAGGATGATGTTGAGATCTTTGAAAGAAAAGTGCTAAAGAAATTCCAGCTATTTTGATGCTTGTTAATTAAATGTTCTTACCACATTAGGCCTCTTGACCCTCCGTCAGATTGTTTTGAGCAAAGTTGACCAGGCACTGCATACAAAGCCATCTGTTGACCCAGCAGATGAATATGCTAAATACTGTACAGAGATTCTAGGAATTCCTGCCACCCCAGGTATGTCAGTATGAAGCTTTTATACAGCAAATTCAAATGGTTTAATTAAACATAGCTTTCTTTCACAATAATGCTTGGCATATGAAAAAAACAGAGTTGTTGTTTATAAAAGAATCTACTTTATGAAGCTTAAATAATTACTTTGAAACTTGGGGTGCTCTTAGTGATCTCTTCTGAAGGAAGATTAAGGTAAATATAAAACTTAACCTTTTGCGGGTTTTCTTTTAGAGTGACATGATATGAATGCAACTTTAAATATTCTGTCACATCTGTGCTGAATGTGCAACTGGCCTAAAATGGGAAACTGAGTTTCCTTTGTAGTCATCAGAATATGGCCAATACTTTGAGGCAGCTGAGACCCTTTATGTTAGAAGTTTCGAAGTAGTTGATTCAAATTCTCGTATTAATTTAAAGTTGAAGTAGAGTATACATCAAAAAAATAACTGCATTTGTTTCAAATAAATCAATGTTAATCCACTTTTCAAGGAACAAACATGCCAGCTACTTTTGGGCATCTGGCAGGTGGTTATGATGGTCAGTACTATGGATACCTGTGGAGTGAAGTGTTTTCAATGGACATTTTTTATAGTTGCTTTAAGCAAGAAGGAATAATGAATCCAAAGGTAGGTGATGAATACTTTTTAGTAAAAACTTTTGTTGCACTTTGTCTGTGACACCACTTTTATTACAATCATGATCCATAGGTATAACACCTTCAAGTACTTCTGTACCTGTCCAGATCAACAAGAAGCCGCATGTATAAGTACCTTCATTACATTAGAGAACCATCTTATAATTTCAAAGAGCACTTGGATTTTAATACAATTCTTACAGTCATGTATTCTGTTATATTATGACATTGTGTCACATTGACTCATGCCTTCCTCTTTAATTTTAGAAAAACCATATTCCTTCATTGCAAGAGCAGATGCATATTCTTCTGCTGTGAAAGCTGTACGATAATGGTGCTCTATTTCCATTAATAGTATCTCAAGTGTGTGGTACTATTATGTAGATATTATTTAGAAAACTGAGTTTATTTTCAGCTTTCTCTTTTACTGCACAGCAAAACTCACACTTTTTTTCCTCTTTAGTTTTTCTCCCAAGTGGCTTTTGAAGTTCACCTCACTGACAGGTTACAGATGTACTGGGCTTTTATTCCCATGTGTAATTCTCCAGCCTCTTCTGCCTCCAGGGGAATGAAAGCATAGTGATGTGGTTAGTAGTCCTTGCAGCTCTGGCAACTCTTTTTTATTTTGCAGAGATTATAGTATTTGACTTGTGAATTGAAATGCTGTGGTCCTGTCATAGGAAAGACCTTTTAGTTTTACTGATTCTGGATTCATCAGCCAGCACTAATTCTTCAGTAAATGTATACAAAAGGAAAGTAAAGGAGAGTGTAGAAAGTGCTTGACTCTTCTGTTCCTTCCCTGGATTTTGCCTTCATTCCTCCTCCTTATCAAAGCAACCAGAACTTCTAGAACTGTCCCTCCCTCTAGAGGGTGGAGAAAGTAAACAAGATTACACTTTGACCTGGACAAAGTGGAGTCCAAAGGGGAGATGGGATAAGGGCTAGAGAACTGAGACAATGGTTAGGCTAATAAAATGCAAATGGGGTTTTATGAGGAAAAGCAGCAAACTAAATAGTTGGAGAGGAGAGGTGATGAAAAGTTTGAAGATAAAGATTGATTTGAAGTTCTAGGGATTCATGACAGTTACATGTGAGAATAAACATACCTGCATATTCAGTGGGAATGTTGTCACTCATAACAAGAGCAGGAGAGGAGAAATGGCAAGTTAAATGAGAGAGGAAAATAACTTTTTTATGAAGTGCTGTTCATATGAATCTTAAAAATGGCAT
Organism: Todiramphus chloris collaris; assembly: GCA_025345505.1. Taxonomy (NCBI): domain Eukaryota; kingdom Metazoa; phylum Chordata; class Aves; order Coraciiformes; family Alcedinidae; genus Todiramphus; species Todiramphus chloris. The sequence goes on from JANVCC010010406.1 coordinate 6,810,194, forward strand.
TTGGGACAAGGTCAGACTTTCTGGGGTTTTTTTGCTAGGAGTGAAATTTATTATGGTTCAGCTAAAAGGCCTCATTTAATGTGAAGCTTGCTCTCCAGGCTAAGAAGTGAGGAAGAAAAATTGATTATTTGTGTGTGAATGTGTGACTCTCCAGCATTTGTGTGCACACACATACTTGGCTTGAATGTTGATATAATTTCAGGAGTAATTCTGTGGTGATTTTCCCTCCCACTTGAGAGAAATGCTGTCCTTTCAAATTAGTTCTCTTCCAACTTATATTCCTTATTTACTTTCCACGTAAGTATAGTAGAGTTCCACAAGATGGCACAAATTTTCATAAACAAATACTGCATACCGGTATGATTTTTATAGTTACTTCTATTTCATAATATACAAACAAAGCCCTAGAGGGTAGGGAGGCCCAAGACAGCTGGTCAGTATGCAAGGATCATCTTCTCCGTGCCCAGGAGCAAACTATACCAGCAAAGAGAAAGGCAGAGAAGAATGCCTGGTTGAACAAGACCTGCCTGATTGAACAAGGAGCTCCTGAACATGCTGTCACGCAAAAAGAAACTCTACAAGGAGTGGAAAGAAAGACAGCTGGAATGGGGGGCACACAAGGAAGCTGCCCAAGCAGCAAGAGACCTGGTTAGAAAAGCTAAAGCTCAGTTAGAATTAAATCTAGCCAGGGAGATTAGGGGTAATGCCAAAAATTTCTATACGTATAAATATATATATTGGAACTAAATGATCTTTAAGGTCTTTTCCAACCCTGACAACTCTATGATTCTATGATTATATGACTCTAGATGCAGACTAGTTTTCAGAACAGCAGGAAAGGAAAACATTTATGGTATTATGACTAGGGCTTCTAGGAAATTTGGCTTACCTCTTCCTGTTAGAATATAACCTGTCTTCCTGTTTTAAGCTATAGTTATAGAAACTAGTTTCAGAGACTGTACAAAAGTTCTTCAGGAAACACTTAACTCCCACTTAATTGGTTGTCGCACTCCTCAATTTTTGCACATTATGTGAAATAACCTCTGATCTCCCTAGACTGAGCAATGTCTTGTCTCTGGAGAGACAGGAGCAAAGAAACCTACTCAAGTAAAACATAAACTTCAAGGAACAGTATCTTCTTTTGCTACTGATGTTCAGGAAAATAACACAAAAGTATAATCAATGCTTCGGTGAATGGTTTTTTTGTATATTTAGTTTTTTCCAGCTGTAATTCAGACAATGCAATTGGTAACGTAGTCAAGTCGTGAAGTCTGTCAGTTAGAAAGACCTATGCTTGTTTTTGCAGTAGCAGTTATCAGGAAGCAGAGCAGTCCTGTAATCTCATAGCTTTGACATGTGGGGGAAGTATATATGGGGCAGAATAAAAGGAAGAATGTTGTTTTCTTTAATATCAGAAGCATCTGGGACATGTGCATGCAAAATGATATTTTCTTATTGATAGTCATGTTTCAGAAACCCAAAATTCTTCATATATGTGTTTTAAAATATGACCTGTTGTTAAGAAAGCCATCATTACTTACTCTTTTCTCAGAAGCTTGGTTCATTCTTTCTAAAGGAATGTATTCCTTTTCAAGTCATGATGTTTCTTACTGAAAATAAAACCTGACTTAAGTCTCTGTTACTTTAAGATACTTTAATAGGGGAGTTAGATGTATTATAATACACATATATGTGTCATGTCATTCCTCAATGCTCTATCAGTCTCTTAACTGTCATCTCTGTTGTCCAAAGAGAGATTAAGGAAAGAGAAGCCATCAGTTAAAACAGAATGGATGTCAGCTTCCCTTTTCCTGCCAGTCAGTTTTGGGGATAATCCATGACTGAAGACTGTCTGGAGATTATGCGTGTATTATGCTTTACAGAACGTCTTCCAGACAAGTTGTGATTCAGTGTAAAACAACAACAAAAAATATTTCTTTGAGAATGGGTTAAATTTCTGCTCTCTTGAGTTATTCCAGCAGATCTAAGGTATACTTGTGGTGTATCTTGATTTGATATTAAAATCTGGAAGGAGGGAAGGTGTTTGATCACAAGTAGTGTTTTAAATATGCAACAAATACAGAAAAGAAGCAGCTCATAAGACAAGAAATACTAACATACTGCGTTACCTTTTACCAGGCTGGAATGAAATACAGAAATCTCATTTTGAAACCAGGAGGATCTTTGGATGGGATGGATATGCTACAAAATTTCTTGCAGCGTAAACCAAGCCAGAGAGCTTTCCTATTGAGTAAGGGATTGTATGTTCAGTAAAATTATGATTCCCTTGTAATGACACATAAGTATGGAATGAGCTGGAACTGTCCGTGTATTTCACATCTTAACTATATATCACTCTGAGGAAACTGGGACACTTTTTGATGATTTTTTAATTGTATAAATAAAAATGTGATTTTTTTTTTTTTAATTGCATAGGACTACAAAATTCAGTACAGCAGGGAAAAAAAATCTGAGATGTGCAGAAGCTGAGGAATTTGGATGGTAATTTTTTTGAATTGTTATGAAATAATACTAATCTCAATTGGGAGTTGATGCCATGTTTCTTTCTTAATAGATGCACTTAAACTATGTCTTGGAATTAATTTTAAAACTGGAGGGGGAAAAAAACGACACTATCAGCAATAAAATAAACAGATTAATTTGTGTTCTGTACTCTTCTGTTATATTGATGGGTCACCAGTGTCTTTGATGGAGAGGAAGCATGTTTATTTCATTGTTTTGGGTTCAAGTCTAGCTTACTGACAATTTCAAGACTGAGAACGTGCCCCACACAGCTTTATAACAGAGATACTTGTGTGCCACTTTCAGACTTCATTATGATGCATGTCAAATACTGCATAATTTATGAAGTTTTACAGTATAACTAAGAAAAAAAGAAACACAACAACACAAACCTGGTCTTTTCTTCTCTTTGTTGAAGAAAAATAGACCCAAATCTATGACCTTCGCAGTTCTTCCACCACTTTTTTTTCCGATGATTACGAATCAGGTTTTTGTTTTCCAAATTGCATCAACACTGTCACTGAAGAGTTATACTTGAGCAATTATCATGGTTTCATTTGGTTGGTGAAGTATTTTGAGATAAGTATAAATTAAGAAGGGAAGATGTCACCAGTAGGAATGGTAAAAGTCAACGCCAGATTTTCCTATTCCTTTCCAGTGTGACATGCAGAGGTTCTAAATAGCTTCATAGATTTATTTAGTCTGTGGGAGTGTGAAGGTCATCAAGGAATTCTTTTTCAGTTTTTCTGCAATATCAGTAAAAATGTCTTACAAGCCAGCTCTACACCATCCAAATAAATTCCTAATGCAAGTACACTTTTTAGTTATCATATCTTACATGTGGTTTGATTTTACAATATGTATATAAAGAAACTTTAATTTTCGTTTTTAGATAATATATTTTAAACATTTGAACTACAGCTGTAAACATGGTTGTTAATTTTGTTTAACTGCAAAGTAAGTGAATGTGCCTGGTCAATTCAAAAGACTTACACTTTTTCTAGCACAAGAAAACTGAAAGCATTCACTTTGTGTCACATCTGTGTGTTTCAGACGGAAAAAAAACCAAAACCACAATTGTGAATGTTCAGTTGCAACTTCACTTTTGTACATTTCTATTTTAAGGCACTTAAACTGGGGTGAAGAGGAGCTTAATTAGTTTCTGAAATGGAAGATTTGACAGGACTTATTTTAGAACCACACTAGTTACAGATGTGAGGAAACAGATACTTGTAGACAAAACATATCAACTATGTAGTCTTACCAAACCACATACTTAGGTCAACTCTTAACTCTAAAACTGTTACAGTTTTAGATCCCAGTTCTGCTGGATCATGAAAAGGCAACACGTGAAAATCACATATATGAGAACATCTTGAATGATATTCGGAACATTTGTAAGGGAAAGATAAGGAAACTGATGTTTGCAAGATTATCCTAAAACCTGTGAATTTTGTCTGGATTAATTACTCTTACGTTCACTCTGGATTTGGAAGTATTTGGCTCTTCTTTTTGAATGTGTTTAAATTCTTGTGATCCTATCTTATCAAAGTTTTTTTTCATGTCACTCAGTAATGATAGCTCCAATCAACTAAAATGTTGTAAAAAATGTGCTAAGTCACACTTACCAAAAGTGAATCTTCAAATGTAAGCAATGGAACCATTATTAAGAAGCAAAATGCAGTTTTAATTTTACAGCTGGTAAACAGATTTCCGCATGAGGGAGACTTTTGCTGCATAAACCAGGAGTCTCAGATCAAGCTAGATAATTGCAAGAAGTTATGTGATGATTCAGAAGTTAGATTTAAGACAGTACTGATGCTAATGATGATAATTTAATTGACTTGTTTATATTCCTGCTCTTTAGAGTGTGTTTGTTATACATTATATAGTAACCAAGATACTGATGTGTTGGAGAATGTCTCCTATTGCATGTATGTGAAAATGCCTACATGATTGTACATTCTGTTAGCATCAGCTGGATATCCATGTGTGTAGGGAGGAGGAAAACATAAATGAAAGTGTTATGTTCTATACCTGTCCAAAAGAATAGGATTTTTTGTAATTTGTTTTTTGTAGAAGCCAGTTCCCTCAGTCTGCATCAGGTAATAATTAAGGCAGATCATCTTATGGCTAAAACTGCACTCAACAAAGAAGACTAATGGGTATGTTCTCAATCATCTTAATGTGGTAACATATCAATCTCTCCTGATAATTTTTATGGTGGCTTCACTGCTCTGAATCAAATTGGGGTTGGACTAGATGACCTTTAAAGATCCCGTCCAACCCAAACTGTTGTATGATTCAATTAAATTCATGTTCACATTTCTTATTGCAAAGACCTGGTCTTGGAATGGAAAAGATAATCTGGAGAAAGACATCTTTTCTGGTTTTGTAGCTCTCCATCATAGGCATGAAACTTTATCTGCATAGGAAACAAATTATTCTGACACTCTTCCAAGGCTGTGACATAAAGTCCCCTAAGACACTTCTACTTTGGAAACATGAGTTGATTGTCTTGACACTGCACAGAAACCATCACATACATTCAAATGTGCAAAGAGGTAGGCATCTGGCAAAACCCCGCCTATTGTAGAGTTGCTAGACCCATGCTTTCACTTAATTAAATTTTCAAACAGCAACCCAACTTCATTCATTGTAATAAAGAAGTAACTTCTAATCTTAGTCTGTAACAAACATCTGCCTTTTCAGGTTACTAATGTATCATTTTGGAATTCCATTGTATTTAGGATTTTTTTTTTTGCCTCTATCAGAAATTCAGCTTGGACTTTGACTGGCTTCACAAAAACTTCAAATTAAAGGGAAACAGTAAAATGGAAGACTCAGGAAAGAGTGGTAGTAACCACTTAGTAAGTGGATAATAGGCAATGGCTTTCTCATTCTGCTGCTTCACTTGAAAAGATACAATGGATGGCCATGCAGCTGGGTCACAGGATGGCTAGGTGATAGCCTCAGCAGCCCCTGCTGCTAGTTGCCTGACATGGGTCCAGCATCTAGGGTGTCTCTGGATTGTTTGCACATCATGTGGTCAAACCTAAATGGTAAAAGCAGTCTGGAAAATTGCAGGGAAAAAAACCTTCCTCATTTTAGTCAGTAATCAGGGTCAGTCAACTGCTGACCTTGTTTGACAAACAACTTTGTTAAATGCTGTTTTAACAGATAATCAGGAACCAACTAATTATAATGGCCATGTAGTCATTTGGTATAGGAGAAGTAAAATGACAGGAACAAGAAGTGAATCACAAGGTCAAGATCTCGGCTTCCTCTCTGAAAAAGAAACCAATTTCCAAATACCTTCAGAAGGTAGTGAGGGGTATTTGAGTTAAATAGGGACTCCTGAAGGGTTTTCCAGAAGTGTAGAGTTTGTTGCATAGTGAGTGGTTACTGACAGGGATTAGAGAGTCTAGATACCGGGAGGTTATGTGGTAGCACAAGCAAAGCAAAAGGAAGGAAAGCAGTAGGTGGATGGATGAAGTTGGGGAAGGGTGTTTTGGCAGTAGTTGTAGAAGGGCTGGAGTGGATGTCAGAAGCAGACAGCACAAAAAAGACAGTAACTCAGTGCACAGTGATTTATGAAAGGCTACTGCATGCTGGTCATTGTTTTATGAATTAGAAACAAGATATGCTTGTCTGTTAATAGATACATTTTTATTTGCATGGCAAAGAACATGAGATTATGCATCACCTTGTTCCTTGAATTCTCGTGCTTCCTTCTGACATCCGGTGATTAATTTTTGTCCCACCACTATTTACTTCATTAATATATTTTAAGTAATAGTTTCCCATAATGGAAGCAAAAAAGTTCAACTTTACAGAGTAAGTTCAGTTTGTGGGGTCTGTGCTGGAAAGCCTGTATAGCTAGTCATCATTAACTGTTGTAAGAAGTGTAGATGATACAAAAGACATGGTACCAAACAAGAGTCTATCTATTTTAGACTTAATTAAGATAGATAAAGACAAATTAATTAAATGAATTGGAAGTCACTGGTTGCCTGGAAACCAATAATAATGACCTAATTTTATTCAATATTGATTAATAGAGGGTAGACTCACTCAATACTTGCTTGCACTATACTTCTGATAAATTAAAAAGGCTAAAGATTTTGGAGCTAAGGTAACCATTGAGTAAAATGTTTGGAAGAAAAATTGTGGCTGAGAAGTGGTGTACCTTTAAAATTCAATTGGCCAAAATCCCACGGCTTTACAACTTAAATTTTTTTCAGAACAGTTCTGACTAAGAACCAATCTGTTCACCAGTAAAAACAGCAATTAAAAATAAACAAAACAGAAGTGGGAGATCAGGAGTAGGAAATAGTTACAAAATGAGGAATTGTGAAGTGTAAAAATAGATTAAAAAGACTAAGACTGTCAAGAAAAAAAATGCATGAAAGGATTATAACCAATAAGATATATAACTTAATGTATTAAGAAATAATAAATCCCATTTATGTTACAGACCCTTTAATAAATGGAAAGGCTAATATTGTAAGTGACAAAAAAAAAAGATTATTCTTAATTACTGTTTCTCTTCTTCATTTAGAAAGAAGCAATGTGATGTAATCACATCATATGAGAGCAATGGGGTACTTTCCATTATTAAATGAGGAGGATATTAAGCAACACCTACTAAGAATAAACATTTTTATATGAGTAGGATTGAATAACTTGAACTCTAGCAATCTACAAGAAATAGTGTGGGGGAATTTTTTCTCAGTGCTGTTAAATCATGGGATACCAGCCATAAGCTGTTGTGCTAGAACAGTGCTAATGAGTTCCAGTGCTCAAAAAAGTAGTAAAGAGGTAACTGTTGGTCACATAGGTTGAAATCTATCTTCAGCAAAACAGTGGGAAAGAATAAATATGGTTCTGTGGCTGATGAATTAAACAATGAGTGTAATTCATACAGTGTAATTGATTTTATGAAGAAGGACTTCTGTCAGACAAGCCTGATACAATCATTTATGGCCATTACGAGCCTGATGAAGGTGCTTGGAGAGAGATTTATGTAAGGGGTATTAGACTTAATGCCATATATTTTCATTTGACATAACACTATATGGTATCCGTAGAGAATATATAACATGGATAAAGAACAGCTAGCTGTTCTCAGAGACCGCTTGATGTAGAATTACCACTGAACAGGGTACAGTGATCTAAGTGCTTCTGGGATCAGTAAAGGCCAGTAATAAACAGTCACTGGTGACAGAATTTGTAAGCAAGTGACAAAAAAAAGCCCCAAGTAGTCACATAGTATTCTTTGGATTGTTTGAAAGCTTTGTGTGTTCAGCCTAAAAATTTCCATAGCGTGGGCAAAGAAACATGTAACATGGCTGTAGTAAATACAGATGTAGGCTAAAACTACAGTTTGGTGGACAGTATTCTAGAGAGTACTGGCTTCTGAAAGTATCTAAAGGCTGGTCATAGTAGTCAGCTGAATCTGAACTGTTATGAGATGATAGCAAAAATGGTTAAGCAATGTCATGGTGGTTGAGTGCAAGAACATTGCATAAGAGCAGGTTACTGGTGCAATTTTTGTATACCACAGCAGTAAAATGGGCACAGCAATTGCATGACGTTTTGGTGTCCTGATTTTTAACTGGGCCTAGTAGGACATGTTATTCCAAATAAACACAGGAAGCTCTGTATGTAGAAAAGAGTTACGCTGTGGACCTCTTTGACAAGGATATTGTAGAGGTGATAGGTTTATGTGGGTTCAGAATAAGACTCATCAAGTTCCAGACTTAGAAGAGAAACCATGGGAGTATATTTAAATATATAAAACCCTCAGGAAGTCCCTGCAAAGTAATGGGTGGAGATCAGAAGAATATTGAAGGATATATCATATATAAGGTGGCCTTATTCATACTGCTTAGGCATCTGCTTTTAGCCACTGCTAGAGATAACATACTGTGTTAGGTGAACCTACCATTTGATCCAGTATGGAAACTGGAGAAAGAGCAGAAGAGGACTGCCACAGAACTTACCTAAGAGCTGGACAACTTTCAAAAGAAGATTTTTAAAAGGTTTATCTTTTCAGCCTAACCAAAAAAAAAAAAAAAAAAAAGAAGATTCTGTGGTCATTTAAGTACAGTCTCTAGGTATCGCTAGTACCCATTAAAGGCTCTTTAGTCTTTAGTAGGAGATTGTCAGCTCAAAGCTGAGGCCAGTTATTTCAAAGAGAAAATGAAAGCATTTTTAACAGTGAAGGAGACTAACTGTTGGGCCAAACTAATCAGAAAACTGGTAAAGTTGTCAGTTCTTAATGTCTTCAAACCAAGACAACTGAAAACTTTTCTGGGCGAAGTTCTTCTGTGGTGCCCAGAACTGAGCACAGTACTCAAGGTGTGGCCTCACCAGGTCCAAGTACAGTGGGACAGTAACTTCTCTAGTCCTGATGGCCACACTATTCCTGATGCAGGCCAGGATGCTGTTAACCTTCTTGGCCACCTGGGCACACTGCTGGCTCATATTCAACCAGTTAGAAAAATTACTGGTTAGAAAAGAAAGCTGCAACAGCTTTAGTAATAATAATATGGAATACATACAAATATATACAAAACCAGTATTGAACCAAACCTCCTTTGATGGTAGTTCTATCACCACTGATGCTGTGGAGCAGGCACTGGTGAAGTCCCAGACTGGACTCGGAAGCAGATGGGAATTGGATTCTGGAACTGTATTCAGGAACACACAGATCAGGACTGAAGGCAGAATGGATGGAGTCCTCCTCAGATGCTAGACATTGAAGAAGAGAGCTTTGGACTTCCAGATTTCAGTTAGGCTTTAACAGATCACTTCTTTTTGCAGAGCTAATACTTTCGGATTGGCCTAACTATCAAGTCAAAATCTTACCCCTTCCCTCTCCTTCTCCCTCATCCCTCCATTAAAGTGTTGCTCACATCAGGAATTTAGTCAACCCATAAGCTGAGATGTATGCTTTAAACTTGACAAAGAACTGAATTATTTGTATTTCTCCTTATTATTAAACTTATTTGCTAAGAACCGGTCATGGCTCAACATCTGAAGTAAGTTACAACCAAAATCCGGTGAAAGATCAGAATTCTAGTCAGATTAATACAACTATATAATGTATAAAATACTATGCATATTGTCATAATAGAAGGTTCTTACAAGGACAAATTGATTCTATGTTCTAACTGTGAAAGAGTTTTGACTGAACTTATTAATCAGAAATGTGTCAAAGTGCATATATATGGCACATTGTGCTTTGAGAGGGTGCACTGGCAGGAATGCCTTTGAGTCACCTTGATCATTTTTTAAAAGTATATTTTTGTATTTCACACCTAGTCATGAAGGAGGAAGATTTTATCCTATTGAAAATTCAGAATTAAGACCCATAGAGATTACAGGATTTAAACAAGCTAGCTGTGAAATATTAATGCATATAGTGCAGTTAAACTTAGTAGCATTAATAGCATTTGCCCCACTAAAATACCATTTTGAAGTATAATAACCTTACACCAATGAAAATCACCAGATGAAAGGTATTGTAGATATGTTGTCTATACACATACCCACATTATGAATGTGCTTATGCCCAAATACGCTTATGCCATATCTAGTACTACGGGGACATGCTTGTTCTCTTTCCCATGAAGCATGGTAAATCCTGGGTAAGCCCATCCATAAGCCCCTCTACCATTCCTAATGAAAATTGGTGGGCAAAAAACACACCTGAAGATCTTCTGATTTACTGGCGAATCACCTTTTTTTTTCCTTCAGGTTATTACCTGTATTCACACTTATTCTGCTGGAGACAGTCAGCAGTACCCCTGATGGAGGAACATGTGGTCTAAGATGGCTCTCAACAACTGAACTACATTTTTTTTAGTGACATAGTACTTGGTAAAAGCATAGATTAAGTCTAAGGTGGCTGGCTTTCATCCCTCTCATTCCCTAGGAATGATACTGTGTTTGCTTGAGTTTTGATGGAAATAGCCTAAATGACAAATTGTTTTCATTTTAGCACTCCTCTAGTACTCTGCTAGCCAGTGTGATAAGTTCTCAGTAGAGCTCTATCTAGGAACCTATCTGCCATGAAGACAAAAATGGAAGAAGTGTGGGATGCTTCACAGATTTGACTTATGCCACTGTGGAATCATTTGTCAAATAAATCCCCAATATGTCTATCAGAGTAGCATTCATTTAATTATCAACAAAGAACCTAAGATGCTAAAAATAGGTATTGAAACTTTTTTATTATTATTGCTGGCCAACATCTGTAGCAAAAAATATGCTTCTGTAGATTACTTCCTCACAGTAACAAAGGTGTTTCAGTTGCTGATGTAATTTTCCTGTTACTTAATTATGCACAACAATTAAAATGGAAAGTTGTGTTAAAAGTTTAAAGATATTTCTTGTATTTCATTAAAAAGAAGGCAGCTTTGGTTTTGTCCAGAAGCATGATAAGGTAGAATTTAACATAAAAAGGATAATAAATTTAGACAGCAGCAGAATTTTCAGAAGAATTTTCTGGAATTTTCAGAAGCAAAATTTTAGATGTAACAGAATAAATCTCTCAGTCATTTCTAACATTGATTGTCTCAGGATTTTATCCCAGAGCTTAGCATCTAACTGGTATGATGCTACTTAATTTTGAGGCATTACACATTTTATATTGACTTTTTGTCTTCTGATTTAGGCTAGTTATCCTCAAAGGAGAAATTTTTGCTGAGGAAGGTGGTTCAGGTAGTTACATACACCAAACAATTACTTCTTTTGTAAAATATTGTTGTATGTCGTACAAATAAACATCAACAGGATGTCTAAGAAAATAACAGACTTAATGAAAAAGAATTTCCTTAGTTTAAAAGAAAATGCATTAGAGTATCATTTTGGTCTTGATGTTTAATTAGATTTGGCTATTGCAGTTTTATCAATAAGTGGAGAATATCATGAGTTCAGGCTAGTGAATTGTGAAATGGTTCTGACAGTGTTTGAAAACTTTATGTAGGAGACTTGCAAATTGATACCCCAGTATAAGCAACAGCACACCTGTGAATAATATATGACTCTTTTGATATGTCTGTAAGATATCTGAAAGAGCCTTTAGAATGCAGGGTAAAGTAACATTTCTGTGCTCACTCTTAATCAGATCGTCATTAGAGAACCTGAATCTTCCCAAATTACAAATATAGGTTGACCATGAAGGTTACAAGTTCATCTTGTGTCTTTTCATAAGTGGTGGCTATGCCTTGTTTTCTGGTAGCAGTTCTGCCTCTGTGAAGCCTCTTTACCTGTGTTGCAGCTACTTCCACCTTGAAATGTCTTACATTTGTATGTTCTTTGTTCATTCTGCTGGCAGAAAAGGAGAGAATGTATCTAAATAACCACTTCATTTTTCCCCAAGCATACTCGAAAATTCAAGATTACATGCACTGTAACTCATATGTGTAAACCATATTTATTGACAGCATTTTATGGCTACAATTTACATGTTAAAACCCAGAGCCCAAGGTTAGTTATTTAAGTGAAGGTGATTTTCAGAGAATGAAGAACTATATTGATCTGAACAACAGCCATTGTTAAGGGAGATGAAAAATCACACTATGGTAACTTGCCTAATATCTAAAAACTTTTACCTTCCTCTTACTGACCATTGTTTAAAGCATTTTACAGAATGGATAGCAAGGATAAGAATATTCTTCTCTACATGTAAAAAAGTGAGAGCTAGAAAAGGTAAATATTTCAGCAACTGTCTTGCAGACTTGAAAATGTAAGCAAGAATACCTGTCCCTGTATGTCACACGTATTGGGGATTATGCCATCTCCATTTTCTTTAGAGAACATTTATTCAAGTGCTGTAAACAATTTAATTGAGGAGGCGGGAAGAATAATGCTCAGACAGAAAAGTAGAAGTATTTGGTATGACTGCAGGAGATATGAATATGAATAAGGAGAAATCAGTAACATGATGATAAAATTTCCCTTCTCTGGAAGAACTGTATAGCAATAACTTTTCACCAGAGAACACAACTGTGACTGCGTCATTATATTTACAAAAATATAAGATTAAGCATCAGTGTTTAGTATCTTTTATAAAAAGAGGCACATAAACTACTTGAGTAATTCGCATATGGAGGAAGTGGCAATATCAACTTCTTTTATGCTGATTTGTACAATTCCAGTGACCAAAGTGCCCCAAAGGAATTGCTATGAAAAGAATTTTTTACTGTGCACTCTCTCTGCCTGATTCAACACACAGACCAACATGTGTTCAAGTCTATAGGTACTTTGAAAGCACTTGAGCAAATGCTCTGCTAATTAAAAAACTTTAAATTCTAAGCGTGGTAATTCATTGCTTTTGGCACTGAATTTTCTTAAAACAAAGATGCTGATTAGCTTGGATGAAAAGAGTTGGGACCCTTTATGCTGGACATTACAGAAAATTAGTTTCACAGATCTTAGGTGCTGGTGCTGCTATGGTTGCTGGTGAGAGACTAGATCATCATCGGGGGGGGGGGGGGGGGGGGGAGGGTGGGTGAGGACAGAGTGTCCCTGACATGGAGGGAAATAACATCTGTTTCAAGTACATTTCACAAGAACACAATGATCAAGTTACACTAGAAAACACAGGGCACAAAGTACATTTTGGTTTTAATTATATATGTAGAGTCCACTGAGGACATAAAAGAAATAATGAGACATTATCTAGATAAACTTTTCTACAACACTGATTGATGGTTGAGAACTTACCATAGCTCACAATGTACGATTTTTGTCTTAGATGTAGTATCTAGATTTTTTTTTCAGTCACTCCTCTTGCAGATTGTTCCATCTGCATTAGCATCAGGGAGCTCCCTCCCCTGTCCTTATCTGCTGCCAGTAAATTGGTCACTGAGGTCATGAGCGACAAGCTGCACTTCCACAGTTCTGCTGGTTTATCTTGCTGTAGCCTGAGCTGGTTAGCAGCTGTTACGATAGTCTGCTCTATGTCATCTCTGTGGTTGTGGCCTGGAGGGAACTCTTGCACAGGACAAAATGGCTTATTTGTATTTGAGCCTGCTCTAAGCTGTGGGACTCTCAAGCATTTCAAGCAATTTCAGAGATTTCTAGGTATATAACCACACTAAGTTTTTACTGAACTGCATATTCTTAGAGGTATATAATCTGGGTAGATGCAGGTGTATGATCATGAGAATAGCAAAAAGGACATTTCAAAACAAAATGTTTCTCTACCAGATTTCAAGTCTTACTCTAAAGCATGGATACCAGATGTTTTTAATTATTGAAATAGTATGTATAATACCTTGCTTTGGTTTCAGAAGCTGCCAGGCTAAGTCAGCTGAAATTTTCCTCAATAAAAGCAGTGTGGGGAATATATTCAGCATAGAGGGTTTCAGGTTAAACAGTTAAGAGTTGGGCAAATTTAAAAACAATTGAAAACAGGTTATTATAAAAGGAAGTATTGGGCAACCTAAATTTCAGACAGGTCTACCAGCCCAAACTATAATTTACCACATGTGGAAAGCAACTTGTAAGTGTAAGATGATAAGTAGGTGGAAAAAGTTTCTTGGTATGGTTTGTCAGAATTGGTTAAAATGTTTTAATATTTTTGATGTTGACATATATTTTTAATTGGAGCTTTTGATTTCAATAACATGATCTTCCCTTCCCCCCCCCCCCCCCCCAACATTTCATCAGATGTTTTTGTATCATTTAGATTTTGGTCAGCAAAACCCTGAAAAACATAGAGATACTCTGTCTCAGATAAGGAAACTATTAAGGCAGTTACTTTGCATAGTGGTATTCTCAAAGACTGAATGTAGAAGTCAGAACTACCACCCAGAAGCAAACCCACAACACAAGGCATCAAAGCCAAAATTGGCAGTGCCTTGTGAGAACAACTATCGACAAGGCTGCTGCAAGTAAAATGGGATGGATATCCACATGGCTTCTCTTCTGTGTCTAACGCTTGGAGATGTGGATAAAAAGACATCAGGCTGACAGTGGCAAGGTAGATGTAACACTAAGAAAAGAGGCAAGAGCAGGAAATCAACTTGCCAAATGATAACAATGTGCTCTTCATTGGGAGATACATTGAAACTAAAAGTGGGATGACACTTGAGTGAGTAGTAATTGTAGGAGTAAACAGGAAGGTGTCAGTAATCTTCAACTTCAGAGTTAATCTTTTGACAGTGAAATCTGATGTCATGATGTTTTAACTTTTAAAACTGGAATCATGAAAACGTACCACCAGAAGTAGGAACTAGAGTACATGAGATACTGGTAAGAAAACTGTGTGTTTATAAAAAGGATATAAATAATAGATTGAGGTTAAAAATATTTATTGCTGTGGGGGAATGAAGGAAGGGAATACAATATTACTGAAACATTTGTTTTGTTTCCAGATATGTAATAAGATCTGTAATCTTCTTATTTATCCTAGTGTAATGTAATATATCAGATAACCTTCTGCAGTTGTCCCAGGGGTACTGAGTCATAACAGCTTTGGGTTACCCAGTGTGATTAAAGGAAGGTAGAAGTAGCTCTGTTGCTGCTGCCAAAAATCTTGCTGAGAATTTATTAATGGAATTTGTGGTGCTGAACAAGAATGCCATGCAAAGTGTTATGCTGCGGGAAGGCAAGTACCCTCATTGAGTTATTTCACAGCAAACTAAAAATAATTCTGAAATCTCTGGTCTCTTCTTGTCTGGACTCCCTTAGTAAGTCTGTACTTCTTTGGCATATTTGTCCGATAGATTCACATTTCAAACTTCTTTTTCAGTTCTTTTTTTCAGAGGTTAGATAGTTATACTGATAAGTAAACCAAAATAAGGTCTTCAAATGCTTTACCCAGTGCATGTTATCTTGAATTTTCAAGTATGCTTGTATTACAGACCAAGTTCCATGATTTAGTTGTGTAGTTTTACCTTATAAGGAGATATATAGTTTAATGATATATTTTTAAAAATACGACTTAGGTTAGCCTATCATTTGGGACTGTGTTTTAGTACCACTGATGTAACTGCTACATAGATAATTTACACTCATTTCAGACAGACAAAGATTATGAATAGTTACATTCCTGTATTGCCATTGCATTAGTTATTTCAAAAGTATCACTGAAACTGTGATTCTACCATGCTTCAAAAGTATGGAGACGTTAATAAGCAGCAATTACGAAAGATTACTATTACCTGTTCACAATGTAAACATTTCTTCGTGATGCTGACATGTGAGTACCTGTAAAAGATGAGTGCTCCATTCTGCTCTTCAGCATGCACACAAAGGTTTGCCAGATATATCTGAAAAAAGTTTCACTTTTTCAGTGTAAGCAACAATAACAATAGCCTTTCAGTCTGTCACGCTTTGTACATGTATTTGTGCTGTGAATTGAGGAACTACTCTTGCAGAGGTTTTCCTGTTCATTTGTCTGAAACGAAAAATGCTTTGTTAGGGCAAGGTGGGATAGCAAGTACCAGAGGCATGATCCTGCTTCCATTTTAGTCAATAAGAATTTTACCACAGAAATACAGGATGGATAAGACCTTCTTTGTGAAAAAACTTGGTCCTGGTAAGTACCTTCTTAAGAAAGCAGCTCATAAAGATACTGCATATTGGCAGAGATTAATAAATACAGGTTTAATAATAAGCAAGCCATACATGCAAATCTGTAAATTTTTTCAGATCTGCATGAGAACATCTGTTAAGTTGTGAGCTCAGACTTCTTGTGCCTCAGATATCTCTATCATGAGCCTAAATTTACATGAAGGTTGATTGTCCTGGACTGCACTTTTCAGTGTCCTAAATGGCATGTTTAATGGCAATTTGGGCAATCCTGTAGTGCTGTACCGTGGAGACAGTCCTGACAGAGGCAAAGATCCCACAGGGAAAAGAAGAAAGGAGGTGGTCATGTAATTGAAGACTGTATCATAAAGCTCAGTCACCAGTGGGTGTAATTATGGTTGAATATAATTATGCACCTCGTAACCTTATGTACCTTAATTATAGCACCTCCTCACTCTTTGAGTGCTTGCCTTGGAACTCTGGTGTAGTTGTGCTGGCCTATGAAACATACCATGGTTGTTTCAGCTGTGACCCTCTGTACCGCTAAAGAGAGTTACTTGGTTAATGCAAGCATCAGTGGGTTTTCTGTACAGGTTTCACTCTTTTTAGTGAAGAAATTTGTCATTAGAATTTGAAGAGAGTAAAGCTGTTACTGAGAGCTTTGGCTGCCTTTTTTTTCTGACGAATGAGAGCTATGGGAGAGGGCTCAGGGTAGGAGCCCAGGAATCTTGGAAGCTTCTCAGAACATCTGGAGCAGACATAGTCATTTTGGAAATTGTCCAAACCGAGTCAGAAAAAAATGCTTCTCCAAACAGCCACAGTACCTCCTGGTGGAGTCATGGGTCATGAGAGTTCCCTCCTGCACTCTTGACCTGAATGATCTTTGCTGCTCTTGCCCCCACCTACCTTTCTTTGTGGGAAAAACCCTCGGTCTTCTCTGAAACAAGCCATGATGAAATGTGTGTCTCGTGTGCGCAGATGTCTCAAGAGCTCTTTATTGGAAGGAAGCTGTCCAGCCAGTTAGGCCTATGTCGTCATGGTGAAAGCGCAGAAGTGTTCCACCCACAGTGATGTTTTACCCTTCATGAAAGGACTAGGCCTAACCCTCACTCATTTGAAAACACTGAACAGTGGGTAGGCAGGAGACAGACTATGACAAATGCATCTGGATGATACAATCTTTTGTGTCTACAGTATCTTGAAGAATAACAGCAACTTTGGATTTCAGGGCCTTTAAGAAAAGTTCCTGCACTAGTAAGAGAAAATTACTTGTCATCTTAAAGGGTCCTGAAAATTCAGAGGCGTGAGAAACAGCTGTACAACAATACAGAGCTTAAAGATAAAAAAACCCCAAACAAAACCAAACCCCAAACAACAGTAGCAAAGAAAGTGAAAGATCACCTAGTGCTGTTGAATCTTGCTAATTTTTGATGGGGGTAGGCAGTACAAAGCAGCTTTATTTGCTCTGCTGTGCAGTAATAGGTTGTGTGACAAGGCTTAGGTAACATGACACTCAAACGGGAAGGGCGGGGGGGGGGGGGGGGGAGGGGCGGGTGCACTTGTGAGTAGGACTTACACAAGGCATCCCCAAGGACATAGCTTTATTTCAGATGACTCCGCCTGGAGCTCGTCCTTATTGCCCAGCCCTCCCCACAGACAGCCCACAGACCCATGTGGCCCTGAAAGAATAATATGAGATGAACAGAGGCACTGTATTGGGTCTGACTGAGCTGGAGTTAATTCTCCCCACATCAGCCTTCCCAGTGCCGTGCTTTGCATGGAGAGCTGGAAAGGTGCTGATAACACACCCGTGCTGTGGCTGCTGCTGGGCAGGGCTCGCACAGCAACAAGGATGGGTTTCCAAAGTTCCCCCTGCAGTGGGATGGGGTGGGCAAGGTCTGGGGTGGGGACCTGACTGGGACAGCTGACCCCAATTGACCAAAGGGATATATGACATCAGCTCAACAATAAAAGCTAGGAAAGCGGGGAGAGCCATCCACTTGTTCTCCAGAGCAACTGCTGTGTGTTTGGAGCCCTGCTTCCTGCAAGGGGGCCAGACATCACCTGCTGATGGGAAGCAGAGAATTAATCTTTGTTTTCTTTAACTTCCCTGTGTGTGGCCTTGCTTCACTTTTCACTAAACTGCAGTTATCTTAACCCATGAGTTTCATCTTATTTTCTTCCCCCTGGTCCAGCTGAGAGGAGGAAGGGGGTGAGGGGGGGCAACAGAGCAGCTTGGTGGGCACCTGTCATCCAGCCAGGATCAAACCATCACAGGTTCTTATACCATTTTTTAAAATTACATTGTGTGTTTAAAGATTGTCAACATCCAAGAGTAAACCAAGAAATCTACTACAGAACTTTACCTACTGTCTTGCCCTACCTTCATGAGAGCATTCATCAGTTTCTTCTGAATGTGCATCTCCTTCTGCTAAATAACCACAGCCAAAACTTTCAGGCCATATCCAGACAAATGTTAGTGTTTTTAGAGGCAGTAATAATTATGCAGGCCGTCACTTCACTGGTCACTGAAGGTGAGTTCTGTATTCAACCTGAATACAAGCAGGCCATTGTCTTTTTAGCAAAGAAGTGTGAAATTACACATCAGAAAACAAAATTCCTATTTGACTCCTCTGTAGTATGTGAGATGTTGCTGGGAAAGCTGAGAGACCTTTGCTGGCTTTTGCAATGCTGTAGAAAGTGGTGCAGATCACAGTGTACTAGCTGATGAACTTGCTGCCTGGATGAAAGGTTCGTGTTGTGCATAGTGGCTGGGTAGCACTGCTCTCATGAGCATTTCATTGATGCATTCTATTCAGACAAGTGCAGTGTAGTAAGAAAAACATTGGTAATTGGATTTCCCAGTGTGGCTGTGGTACAGCATGTACGTGGACATTTCTTCCTGTATTATCTCACCATTGTTACTATAATGCCTTCTTTCCCCTCCCCCGCAAACTTTATTGAGCCATCACTGGGAGCTTCCCTTCATGTTAGTGCCCTTTCTCTCGACTCTAAATTAATTAAGGGTGAAACTGGAACAGTGACTCATAGCAAAGGAGAATTTCTTATTAGTAATAAGCAAAGAAGGCCACAGGAACCCACTGTTTCCTGGTTCCAACAATGCCTTCCTTTTGTGTGTTGTTCCCACATTGATCATGTTAACTGATGCCTCTTTAGACACTAATTGCTGTATTGATGAGCCTGAATTGGATGGTGTCTATATTTGGGGACTTCGGGAGAGCCAATCTCCAAAAAGGTGAAAGTGCTAATTATATTGGTAATTACTTTAAAGCTTTCTACTTTTGCCAGTATCCATTTCCATGGTAACAGGAACAGGTACAGTAGCATTCAGCCAAGCAGCTCAGAGCTCTTGGCTACGTCAGCAGTTGCTGAGATTGGGAAGATACCATACAAACTGTGCATACAGATTTTCCAAGACTCCAGAGATTTCTTTGCCACAGATCTAAATTAAAATATCAAAAAGCTGTCCTAGAAATTATATCCCTTCTTTGTGAGCTGTATGTGATTTTTTTTAAAGCTTTGACTTTACTCTTATGTGAGTGGGCAGGTCTTCTAAAGGCTGGGCTGCAGCCAGAGTCCTCAGGGGAAATTCTGTCTGACTCAGCAACTTTTTTTTTTCTTTCAGCCTCCTGGGCTGAGAACAACAGCTTTGCCACTTCCTGACTCTTGGGCCTTGTCTGCTAGGCAAATTTTTTAAAAAAGAAATCCCACCATTGCTTTGAGCATGTCTGAAATTGTAAGCAGACTGTATTTGGAGTGGTTTATGTCACTTGAGTTACAGTCAGCAATACACTTACTTAGCCTGCCATCAGCTGCAGCAAATTCCTAGCTATTTATGCTGTTAGGATGTAACTGTGGTATTTCCTCACATGTTGTAAATGCAAATCGTTCACATTTTATGGATGAAGCAGCAACGATTCCAGACTGTCGCGCCTGATTATTCACAAAGCCATGCGTGACATTTCCATGCTCTGCAGTGGACGTTCTGAAGTGATCTGAGTGGAGTCCTGAGTGAGACAAAATCATCAGGTATCCTACTTTCTGCCTGGGTGAGCTTCAGAGCTCAAAACAAGCTCCAACAAGAGCACTTCAATGGGGAGAGCAGAATGTTTGTCTTTAAAAAGAGGTGCCTCCACAGGATATTTAAAAAAAAAAACCCAGTAATAAGGATCACAAGGACTCTGTAGTATCAATTCCTTTCCCTTGCTTCTGGAAATATTAACATCTAGAAATACTATTTTTTGCTGTGATTAGCAGTGATAAATTCCAGAAGAAAATTCTTTGTCAGCTAATACATTTCAATTTATTTAATCTAAATAACATTTTACTAAGTTTTGCAATTTATACTAAATTTCACTCTTGAGCCAGTCTGCTGTCTACAGGGAGATTATACATATCCTGTTTATTTAAAATAAGTAAGAACAATAAGGAAACCATAGATAAATAATATATGGTGCCTTAGAATTTAAGGAGGAACTGGATGATCACCAGCTTTTAAGACAGGGACATTTGCTTTAATTATGTCAGAATGTAGGACCTTAAATATTTCTATTTGTTTTGTTTCCTTTTATTCTTGACATTGCTTTTATGACATGGGATCAGTTTTCTAGTTCTACATATCTAAAATAAATGATAGTTAATATTTGAGCATGTTTTATCTTCCCTATTAATCTAAGAGAGATCGATTTAAGTTCATAGGGCTTTCCCATGCTAAGAGATACTTCACAATTTCATGAGCTGTACTGTCCTATACCCAGCAAAACCCTTAATGTACTAGCAAGGGATAAAACTCAAAGTGATTGTTCTATGTTTTCTAGAATATAAAATACCACGTGGTTTTGAGGGCAAAGCAAACGTGGGGAGCAGGGGAAGGAGAACAAATTGTTGATAACATTCATACAGGGCTGCTGTTATTTTACTGACAAGTGACATGGTTACTAACCACAACTAGTCCCCATATTAGGAAAGGTGAAGCTGTACTTCTCAGGATGTTTACGCTGCAGAGCCTGCCTACTCTCCCTGGATCCTTCCACTTACTGAAACAAAACATGGTTTTGAATATCAAAGTTTGATAATGTGTTTACATGGAGGCAGTGGTATGAGTCTAAGACATTTTGTGCCATCCTCTTGTCCTCATTTGGTTTCTTATTATTTTACTAATGTCCTTACACCGTGGGTTAAAGGGACATCATGTTATTCCTGTGTTTTCTGGGTGGTTACACATTAGCTACAGATTGCTTTGTCATGTGGGACATGTCTGTCTAACAAATGTGCAAGCCCTGCAGGAGCTGGACTGAAGCAAAGGCAGTACCTCACTTGTCTCTGTCGTAATGCTTTAAAGAAGTCTTCTGGTAAGAGAAACATGGGAAAACCAGTTCTTAATAAACGTACCCATCTGAAAAGACAAAAAGGCTCCTCTGCACCTGAGCAGACTAGCTACAGAGCCTGATGTCCCATCTACTGAAAACTCAAGGAATTCTCCACAGTTGGAAAGCAAATAGGTTAAATGAGAGCATATGGTGTTGTTTTACATACTGACAAAGAGATGGTTGTCATCCAAATTTCCCTCACAAGAGAAATTAGCAGAACTTTTGGATCTAGCTTCTAGGGCAAACCAGGGATAGCATACTTATAAATGTCTACATAAAAAAAATAACAGAGTTAAGGATGTTTACCCTAATTTATTTACACAAAAACAATGATCTGAAACTGAAAAACTGAAATAAAAGCTGTTCTGAATATACAGTAACATACTCTGCTCATCTTCAGTTGCACTCTGCAGAGCAGGCAAGCAACTGGCATCTAGAGATGGGGAATCTAACACAGCAAATCTGCAGGCTGCTGGGTCGGAACAATGGGACAGTTAATCAGGTGCACCTGACACTTAAAATTTACATTCAAAATACTTAATAATTTGAATAACTTAATTCTAAGTATTTGAAAGCAAAAGTCTCATGAGGCAGAAGAGACTGAAGGAAAAAAAGTGATAAAGAGGGAGGGGGAGAAGAGAGGGAGAGGAGACTGAAAATAGGGATGTTCTTTAGTGAAGAGAAAAAGCTTATGGGGAAGGAGGTGGGAAAAGGTAAAATCTCTTTCTAGGACATGATGCAAATACCTCAAACAGACACTATGGAGAACTGTTTCCATATACTGGCTCTCATATTTAAGTCCGCTTTGTGGAAACAAACAAATAACTGCAATTACAACGGGTCACAGATGAGAGAGATCCTGCTCTGCCCATGCTGCTGCTCATACCCTACTGAAATGTGGTTCCCAGGTTTGGATTTGCTTTCATTTGTAGCTTCAGTAGTGAGGCCCTTGGAGCTGTATTGTGCTGACAACCAAACTGTTCACCTGGGCTGCTTCCGCCCTTGAGTTTGTCCTCACATAATTTTATTTATTCCCTTCATGCTTCCTTCTCTGTGTGGCTTTTTGCACCTTTTAGAGGAAGCTGTGCAACCACCTGTTCTTCTTGGCAAACTATATTGATGGAGTATTTGTTTCTCATAGACCTGAGGCTGGCTTACAGGGAAGAATCCAGCAAAACACAACCATATTGTGCCCTTCACCACCCCTGAGCAATGAAGCACAGCACTGCAGGCTTTTGTAAGGCAGGAGGCATGCCAAAGTCCACACAAGGATTGTGCTGACTCTGGGAATTTTGAATAACTAAGGAAAATGTCTACAATCATTTTTTTGCTGTTCTGCCAGTAAGCTGTTATCATAATGTTTAGATGTCATGAAGCCTGCAAGTGTAGAAACTTACCCGGTTTATCAAGCTGAACTGCCTTTTAGTTTGATTGATCTCTTCTTGTTTCCCTGCTAGGTATAAGCAGTTTGTGGTTTGCCTGGGGCCTTTATCAGTGAGGAGCAGGGTAGCAGCTCTGCTGTTGACCAGCAGTGCTGGAGGACTCAATCATCAGATCCCGGGAGCTGAAGGTACGTCTGTCTCTGTTGCCCCGTGGACAGTCACACATTCTGCTGGTCGTACCACAGCAGCCACCAGACAGCCCTGCTGATAGAAGTGGTTGCTGGACTTGGCATGGTGCTGCAGCCAAACCCCGTGCTGGGTAACCGAGCTGCTTCTGTCAGTCATGTTTCCTGTGGTGGTTCAGCAGATACTGCACAGGACCAAGAAGAGTTCAACAACTCTGATAGGTTCCTTTTACACTACAGCACCTATTACTTGTATTACAATGGTATGCCAAGTGCTGCAAATACTAAATAAGGAAGGTTCCCTCTTCTGGGTTGTGTACCATTCCAAACTGGAAGGATTATGGCACCCCTGCTACACATGGTCCGCATCAGACTGGGATGCAGATTTCAGGGCTTCTAAATCCTAGATTACTGAACTAACAAGATTATCCTTTCACTCTGAAAACAAGATTGAAAGAGATTTTGATAACACCAGGCCAAAAATTAAGTTACATTAAATTGCCTGGAACTGTAAAACATTTAGATACTTAAGGGAAAAAAAAACCCACACAATGCTGATGGTACAGTGTAAAAGTGCCACCTTGATCGTAAAGGTACAGGCACGTGTCATTTGCAAGGATGTTTGAAAGTTATGCTACTGATATGTCTTTTAATAGTTCCCATGACATTATGAATACTTTCAGAATTAAAATAACTTGTTCCATGAAAGAGCAGATGTCACGGTACTTAAATGCACAGTGCTGCAACACTGAAGTCTTCTGCTTAATGACATTAGAAGCAATAGTTTGTCCTGATCAACAGCTCTGCTGACATCCTAGATGCTACTCAGAGCCAGAACAGGTGGTTCTTTCATAAAAAATGTTTTAATGGGCCAGATTTCTTACAAAGGGCTGGGTGTAGCCAATGCCACAGAGTAGTTCCTGGCATTGGACACTTAGACTGGTCTCTGAATTTATATTATATACTCTTTCCTGATGTTTGCAACCTGCCTATATGAAGTATTGCTTTACACACAAGTGGTACTAGATGAAGCTGGGTCAAAATAATTGATTGTCTCAGGGAAAGAAAAAGTCACAGACGAACCTTACATTTAAAATATATCTTTGGCAAAGAAGTCCATAACCCAAAGAAGACATCAGCTGATCTCACAAAATTCCAGCTACACACCTTCCCTAGATTCTCTTGCAGCAGAAGTGGTCCTCCCCTATTGCTTCATCACCTTTTCCAACACATACATTTCTTTCTTCCCCACAATATTGCCACCTGCAGCCTTCATATTATTCAGGGTCTGCTGAGGATGGAGCAACAGAATGGCCCCTCTGAGACCAGGGTCTTGCAGGTGTAAAAAAATTGCAGCACATCGTGTCTTTGAGTGGTGTGGGGGTGCCCGTAGGGTCTGGCCTCTGTTCATCCCCTTCCCACACACACAAAATATGGCAGCATTTCAGTGTAATGACAGCTGTCAAGATGAGCAAGGGCCCAAACTGCTCCTCTCACCCGAGAATATGGTGGATGGATATCTGCTAACATCATACAACAGGATATCCTCCTGTTTGCCTGGCATATGGGGCTGGGAGGAGGGCATATCCTGCCGTGTGACAACTTGTATACTCTTTGTGGGGCCAAAAGCAGCTGTCCCCGTGTTGTATGGTTAGACATGCACTCAGCACATAGTAGAGACTAGAAAGGTTTTCGTCATGTCATATTTAAGTTCAGTACATGCCATAGAAGAAGCTTTGTCCATGTGTCCCTACAGTGCCTCCTTAAAAGGCTCTATTGACCTAACCTGGTCTCAGAGTACTACGTCTCTGCTCTAGAAACTTAATTCCTGAATACCACAGTGGCTGTGCCAAGGAGCTCTCAGGACTTCATAGCACAGCCTTGAGGAGGGCGGGGAGCAAAGATGACATAATTGTAGATGTGTTTGCTTGAAGCTTGCATGGTAAGAATATGATCAGTGGAAAAACTATCTTTAATGGGTTTGCAGGACTGGATCTATGCTTCCATCGGTATTTATCACATTGAGAAAGAACATCCATGCTATGCAATAAAATTAAATAATAATAATAATAATAACAATTTATTCTAGCCCAGCTCTGTGGCACTGCATTGCTGGATCATTTAGCTAATTAGCATGACTTGCATTTATAGCAAAACTCAGGCAGTGAGGATGAGGGAAAGCAGAACTGTACTGGTGGTTAATGGCCATTTCCCAGTGTTACCATATTCCCAGAGTAAGAAATTCCAACCTTCCCATTTAAATCCATCTTTAGGTGTTTAAATTCATATTTATATTGTATTATTCCATTAATTTTTCCTGGTGGTTTTGATTTGCCTGGATGAAATACACTGTAGGTTGAAATCAGAAATATACAATATCTAGACTGCCTTAGGAATGTCCTTAATCCAGGAAAGGATTTTACAGATTTGCAAACCATCCTGCTGCCCTCAGCACATTGCTGCACATGTTGTAGGATCGGGCTCCAGCAGAGTAGCCGTCAAACAAACATCAGCCCTTCCCTCTGGCTGTTTCATGCCTCTGTCACTGCCTGTCATCTGACAACAAAAACAGATGTCACTTGTGTGCCATGCTGCAGCCCACACCTCAGTCAGGGCCACCGTGCAAACCTCACAGCCTGGGTTATGAGTGGGGAGAAAATGCCTGTTGCTTTTCCTGGCCCCAAGATGCCAGAGGCTCTGATGGTGCAGTGGCACAGAGTCACTCCTGGCAGACAGGACCCCTCTGCCCGCTCAGTCCCAGAACGCAATTAACCTATGGTATAAATCATGGTTGACAGATGGATTGCTCCAGGTCTGGAGTCGAGGGGCTGCTCTTTGAAGCCAGCCTGCACTGGAGGACTGGAAAAGTTTATTGGTTTTCTTCTTGTTGTTCCTGTTGTTATTTTGGTTTGGTTTTTATTTTTCACAGGGTGTTTTAACTTTGAAAATTGTGATTCTACAGAGAAAAAAGTAGCAGAATCAGCTCCTGTAGTCAAGTCTTTGCACCAAATTTTGTGATAGAGCACATACACCTTTAAAGTTTTGCCTCATCACACTTATTATGGAACTATTTGCAAGGGGAGACTGATTCTGCGTGACTGGATAAAGCACTGGCATGAAATTTCTTCTCTTCTTTTCCAAACCATTGTTATACATGGCATTAACACTGAATCTTAAGTTACCCTATATATTTGTCTGACAATTCTGTATTGTGTTTTGGTTTAAACATGCCTTAATGGCAATCTTTTTTTGCTTTCAGTTCACCCTCTGCCTGGAAAAGGCACATAAACACTGGGAGTTATTTTAAAGATAGAAGTGGTTTTAAGTGGAAGATTTTTCTATCTGAACACATATGACAGGACAAGAGTTCAGTGGGAATTTCACAAGATATTACCCTTCACTATCAAATTAATAAGACTTAAAATATATTTCTGAAATCATCTAGCACATAGATATGCAAGCAAGATTCACAGTGAATGTCTACAACTAGATTATTTAGTAACTGAGGTTAACAAGCAACAGGGTAGGGCTATTACAAATAAGCAGAGCACTGAAAATATGAATTTAGCAGTCTGGCTTTGGAAAATTTGCAGCCTTCTGAGCATTTTAGAAGTACAAAACAGCAGTGGGCCTAAGTTCCATAAATTCAAGAGAATCTTGTAGCCACTTCAGTTCAGCACATCTTAATTATATATTCAGACTATTCAGTTTATCTGATCATCTGTCTGCTGATTGAATGTTGATTTTTAGCACACCCCTTCCCCAAGGTCTTTTTCTCCTCAAAAGCAAAACAATACACTAGTGACATGTATGATACTTTTACAACACAATTAATAATCCCGGGTGTTTAATACTGTCTTTTGTTTTATTTCTAAGGCCTCTGCAAAAGCCCTCTATTTTTTCTTGGAGGCGAGGTGCAGCATCATTGGGGGATGTAATGGGGGAAACAATACAATCCCACTTAGCAGTTAAACAAGCAGAAAAAATGGTTTAGGAAAAAAAAAAAATTCTCAGTGTGCAAAGACAGAGGAGCAATAAAAGTAATGTGAACTACCTTAGTGCTGCAGTCCATCCTGAAGTGAAAACTAAGAGAAGTAGTAAACTATCGATACAGATTTTTCAAGCAAATAAACATTAGAATGTACTCATAAGTGACCTTTCAATGTTTTAATGAAGCTGAATGATTGAGAAAAAGATTCCAGTTTCTCTTTTAAATCTGTAACAATGCCACAGCATGACAGTGCTATTCCTTAAAGCATTTTCCACAAATGATACATGGGATGACTACTGTACAGGTTTCAGATTTGGAACAGAATGGTATCTGTTCATTGTAAACTTAAAACCTGCTTTCCTGTGTCCTAAACACCTCCTTCTAAATAACCTATGAAATCAGATTACTTATAGTCATTAAAAAAAAAACCCAAACCACCAACCAACCAATAAACCTTATGTGTTCGGCTTGCTTCCTTCTGCTGATCAAAAAAAGGAACTCCTGTTCTTACCATATTACCTAGGATGCATTAGCATGCATACCCAAACTTTAGCCAATGTGAAAGAAGTATCTTTTCATTTCTTCAGGTAAAGAATTGCTCAAATGGTACATGGATTCAGAAAA
Source organism: Todiramphus chloris collaris (assembly GCA_025345505.1). Lineage (NCBI taxonomy): Eukaryota > Metazoa > Chordata > Aves > Coraciiformes > Alcedinidae > Todiramphus > Todiramphus chloris. The sequence goes on from JANVCC010010406.1 coordinate 6,837,840, forward strand.
ATATTTTACTGCAGGAAACAGAACTAGGTAAAAAAACAACAACAAAACAAACAAACAAACAAAACACAAACAAACAAAAAAACCCACAAAAATAAAAGAACTTGAATGGAATTAATTTTCTCTGCTTCTTTTAGCACATGACTTAGCACCACTAACTTCTGTATGATTACCCTATATTTTGCAGTCAAAATGCATCACACAAAAGATCTCTAAACAAATGTAATTGTACTTTCACCATATTATGCTTAACTTTATTATGCTAAAAAACCACATTCCTTCTCTATCCTATATTAATAAAATCAGTTCTTTACAACCTAAATATATATTTTCAGCAAGAAACTAGATGATTCTATCTTTTTCCAACTAGTAATAGGGTTTAGAGATTCTTATTGCATACATTCTTATTACTATAATTCTTTTGGACGTCTAAGTCAGCAGGAAATTGCCAGCAGTAACAGGTGCCGGTCAGAATCTCAGAAGCATGGTTTAAATGAGAAAATCTAGCATAGCTTTTTCAAGAAAAAATCTTAAATGCTGGAAATCTCAAGATAAAATTATTGACATCTTATGTTTGATATAAAAAGCTAATTTATCGCCAGTTTAAGGCATATTTCTTTTGTGTTTTCTAGATGAAGACTAATGTAATACTCATAACAGTGAATGTGTTTTGTAACTGAAAACATTTTTAACTGGGATTTTTGAAAATATGAGAATCTTCTGATGAGTTTATGTGGGTCAGAGAGTAGTAGCCAGTTGATCACCTTTTCCATGCAAAGCCATCTGCATTGGAGGGGTAGTTTCTTAATGAGATTTGACTGATGTTTTTAAATCTTTTTCTGAAAAGACTTTGGAGCAAAAGAAATGTAGATTTACAGTAAAAGTCTGTCTCTGACCTCTGCTCTAGTGTGTTTAGCAGAACTGGTAGCTTTTAAACTTCTGCCTTTGCCTCTCTTTCCTTATGCTGTCAAGCTGCTGCAGGGCAATAACCTTTTCCTATACTCACTTGACACACATAAAGCTTTCTCTTTCACTTTTTATAAAATATCAGTCTGTACTATAGATAAACAGAAGATTGACCTTGCATAACAGTATCATTAGAAACACTATCTTTTTACTCAAGAGAGTTTTGTGTATTCTGTAAATACACAGATCGGAGGCTTGTCTGGTGTTTCTTTAGCTTGGGACTTCCCACCTGGAAAATAATGGCTGTGTACTGTGGGCAAAAAGAAAAAAAAAAAAAGGAGACAAACTATATATAAGCATGATTAAATCAAGCTCATTTTTTTCACTGCTGTGTTTGTAACTGAAATCTGGAATCTTTGAAAAAATATCTGAATGTGGGAGAGGGAAACAGGAAAGGATTTCTGTGTGTTATTTTTCCAAAACAGCACAAGGAATTAATTTTATCTTAGGTTTGTGTTATGTAAATTGCCCTAATTGGAAATGGGAAACTTGTAAGACAAATGTAGACTGTTCCAGGTCATTTTTTAAACTGTGGTGTGACTTGTCCAGTCTTTTAATAATTTTATCAACAAAGTTTAACAAGTAGTAGTAAGTGGAAGCAGATTATTCATAAAAGATGGCTTTTAGAAAGGTATCAGCTACACAGCATTAGCAGCCTTCTTCAAAAAGATAATTGTTTTTTTAAAAAAGGCATAGCAGTCAGCCTCAATACATATGAAAACATTCCTTAAAAAACAAAACAGATCAAAAAAACTAACAAAATGGAAAATTTCCATACTTTGTTCTTTATAAACAACCAGTGAATAAAAGTCTCCCTGTATATAAAAAAATTATTTGCTCTGTTTAAAATTTAATCAGGCAGTAAAGCTCACATGAACAGAGACTCCATTTTTAATTTTTCAGTAGTCAGGTAATAAGAAATGAAAAATCATACAAAACATTAAAAATTATAACTATCTATATACACTTACAAAATGTTTAGTACTTTAGTCACTTAAAAGGCTGCAAGTCAAAGTAAAATAATGGTCGTGTGCAATATAATTTGAATGCCTCAGCTTTATTCTTCCAGAAGATAGACATTATATTTAACACCTGAATAAGTAATTTCATGCATTAGAAAACAACTAAAATATATCTCATTTTAATTCTTTAAGATGGGTACTGGATTAACAAAGTTTATTCTCGGTGTATCTCACCAACTACAAGCAAAATATCATTCATTTAGACGGGTTGTGTTTGCTGCACTATGGCACTGGCGCAGCTGACTTTTCCTGCATCTGTGTTGAAAATTATCAAGTGAGATAAATGAGCAGAGTTCTATGACTTCCATTGTAACTGTCCTTTTTGCAAGCAAGAAATTCAGTGCACATTAGAGGAAGAATTTAGGAATCTTACTTTCCCCAACAAAAGGGAGGGGGGAGGGGGGAGAAGTAATTAAATGCTAAAATACATTTATTGGATCTAGGTTCTAGCCTTTTAATCAAAAGTCTCTTTTGAGTATTCAGTCTTTAATTCTCAAGTGTCTATAAACAACAATGAGGCTATGGCAGAGCAGTATAAGGCGGAAAATGGGGAAGTACTAAAATCCCATTTAAATCTTTTACCAGAAATTCCAGAGTCTTGAATTTACATACACATTTATTTCGTTAAGTGGAGTATGATATTTGCATAGGTCTGGGGTTTTCTTTTTGGAGTTATGTGCTGGACTGACTGTGGGTATTTTATTACCTCTCCATCTCCGCAGTCCTCTCCTTACCTTTCCCTCCTCTCTATACCTTCATTTACCAATCTGCTTCTCCTTTGTAGCCTTCTTCACCCACAGACTTAAGCGACTTCTCCCTTCTACCAGCCCTTTGTCTGTCTTTACCTCATTTTCCATCAGAGCATCACTTTTGCTCTTCATTAAAGTCATAAGAGAAAAAAGCAAATTACCTTGCAGAGAGAGACAGAGTAGTTGATGAAAAGGTGGTACGACTGCTGCCATTGCAGTAAGAAAACGGCCATGGCAGCTTTCTGCCTAGCATGGTGTTCACCCTAATTGCATTTCCCTGCTGAGGCTGCTGAATGACTTTGCAAACTGCCTGTATTTTCCCAGCCATATGTGACTATGCTAATTTTGAAAATTAGTTCACTTCCTTTCATCTCCTTTTTCAACTGCTTCTCTGTTCTCCTAAGGCTTTGAGAAGGCCACTGGATATCCTTCTGCTCTATTTGATAGTATTTATTTCTCTTATCTCCTTCATCTCTTCGCAGTTGTACATCAATTTGAGAGTACATACTAACTGATCACATCCATTTACTCAGTAGTCACCAACAGGTATTAATTACTTCCGAAGTATTAATCCTCATGTTTCTTAGTGTCAGCAGCTCCTCCCAACACTCTAGCCTTCTTAATCGAATCCTTACTTGCATTTCTTTCCTAGAGAATCACTCCCACAGTTTTAAAACTGCTGATCCTTCCTTTACAAGAGAATTAACATCTGCTTTTTCATCTTCATTTCCAGAAGCTTGTATACAGAGGCAGCATGACTGTAATTTGTCAGTACTTTCATCTGCTTCACACACAAGAAAGTAAAGCAACAGCTGGGGCACTTGCATGATATTTGTATGTGGTAAAACTGGCTTTTTCTCCAACTCAGTCCACCATGGTCTGCCTCGACCTACGTTCCTCTTCCCAAGGCAGCACTTTTCTTCACATGGAACCAAAACATCTCTGTTTACCACTCTATTTTTCACTTTTCAGAGTCTGGTTCTTCTTTGAAGGTCAGTTGAACTATTTAATTCAGCTTCAGGAAGAGGGGAAGGTCTTCAGTATTGAGTAGTGGCTAAACACTCCCTTTTCATTGCAGCCCCAATAGGAGACAGAATTCAGCACTGCACTCCAGGTGATTTCCCTCTTTATTCAATCATTATAGGAAGAAAGAATCAGAGAGCATTCTCTATACATGGTGGAACAAGCAGCAGTCTAACCTCCTCTGGAAGCATAGTCATATATGACTGGGAAGGCATCACTTTCAATGTTGGAATGAGGAACAAGACAGCTGTAAAATGGTATTTTTTGTCATTTTAAGTTCAATTTTTGTTCCCCTAAAAAATGCTTCAAGTTTCCAGTAAAAATTTAAACAAATTCAAAATTTCAGTAGGTAATGGTGTCTTGTGCCTCTTTTTTAATTGGTGAGGGGTGGTGGAGAGTGGAGGGGGAGCTGAGGAAAGAGAAGATGTGTGTGGTGCAGGGGAGGGTGAGAAAGGGAAAGAAAGGGGTGTTTTCCAGTGAACATCTGAAATTGAGTAAACAATTATATTTTCTGAGGCATCATTATTTTAACTATCTCTTGAAACTTCTGGCATGGTCATTGCCTAGAACAAATGACAGCAACTGAAATGACAGGTTGGGGAAAGAAGTGAGTTGCCCACAGCAACACTGCAAGTCATACACCCTCACCTGAGAACTACAGCACCACTACCTCTTGTGCAACTTTTCACATTAGTGGCATATTAAGCAGGCAAAACCAGGAGACTTACTGGCTGATGTTCCTTTCTGAGGATTGGCAGCTTGAGCCCATAAGATGGGTAAATTGAATACCCATTCTGCTACTCTTGGATGTACCCAGCCAATACTCGGGCTCTTGGTCAGGCACTCAAGCAAAGTGGTCCTGGCTTTTATGTGAGCCTTCCCCACAACTCTGTGTGTCAGCTTCAGAGTCCTCACAGTGTACACTAGCATCAACACTCTCTACAGCAAACTGACTTCAATATGTCTTTCCATGACAGAATCCAGTCAGGCTTTTCCTAACATACACAAGTGAAAGAAGAATTGTTGGTTATCTACTTTTTGTAGATGGAGCAGCAGGACAAGCATGGCGAGCTGTCTATGGCAGCCAGAGATAGATGTGGTCCCCATTTCAACAAGTTCTGAGCTCCTTCCATGGTGCACTGGATGAGGGGAGCCTATTAGTGCTCTCTGAATCTCTGCACTGGATTTTTGCAGAACAAGGAGATGAAAAGAGCTGGCAGTGCTGTGTCATCAGTCCCCAGTGTTGTGATAAGAAAGCAGAATTCAGGGGCAAATAGTGGCTTTCTTACCATCCAAACCCCTCCAGGATATTCCTGGCTTGGGAAGGGCAGAAAGGCAGTAGTTCACATTAGGCATTTCATTTCATAAGCTTCAAATGGGTGTATAGGCTTTACATTACCTCAACAGCTAGTACGTGTTAAAACTGCATCACATGAAATTAAGGTGTTTCAATGTATGCACATTTAGTGTACTTTTCCCATTCAGAGTAAACAAGCCCTTAGGCCACAGATGTCAAGTGCACAACTCCATTTCTATTACCAGTCTCAGTGAAGGCAATGAACTTGCTCATATGAAAAATAGCTCTGCATTTCAAAGCGCAGATCCTTGTATTTTAAATCTCTGCGGCAGCAGCATGTCTATTAAATTACCTTTCTGGGACATTATTCATTTTTTCCAGTCTTACGTGTGATTCATATGGCTTTCATGTCCATACATTTTTATTTACATTTATTTGCCTTAAAATGAAAGAGTAATTGAAAAAAAAAAATCTATAGGTGTTTTTCACTGTAAGGGTGAATGTTTGTCACTTTAAAAGTTATGCATACATCTTTGCCACATATATGATTTCTACATATATGTCCCATATATCTGTTTTAACCTTTAGCAGATTGATTTGTATGTATGTGTGTGTGTATCTCCAGAACTCTATTTATTATTGGTCGTATTGAAACATAAATACATGGCTGAACTGCAGGCAAAATAGCTCGTATAGTAAAAATAAATGTGCATGGAAAAGAACACAAGCATACTCCAGCAATTTCCTCTTTATTCAGAGTTTGCATAAGAAAACATCTGTGCAGATCTAAAACGCTCAACAGCCTGACAAGAACAGTGCCATTGAACATGTACATGCCTTAAAAAGAAATTTATGAATATTCACATCTTTGTGGATTTCCCCCCTAAAGGCCTCTTGGCTGTGCAGTGTTGTTATTCAAGATGGTTTCTGTCAAAGGAAAAGAAAGAACTGAAAAACAGTATGATTTTTTTTTTCCTCTCGTTTAATACAATGCTGCTACATCCAAATCAGGGGGTTTCAGATAGAGGTGGCTGCTGCTCATAAATAATTATGCAAATTAGTAGGAGGGGGCAAACAAAGTTTGAAAATATTTCAAAATATGCCCCTTATACAGGTAACAGCAGCCTGCTTATGAACTCCTCCTGGGAAGGTGTTTGAGAGAACTGCACTGCCACACCTACCCTGAATCTGAAAGATACACATCTTTATGACCTGAACTTTTCCACAGCTTTCCATTGCTAATTCAATATTTACTGCCCTTCCTGTACTAGAATATGAACATCAATGTTCTAGATAACGTGTCTGACAAAAAGTGACAATAGAAATTAGCCTGTCAAGAAAGACACAAATTGACACAGTCTTCAGAAAATCAACCACCATGCAAAACGCGCTAGGAAAAGAAGTCTCTAGAATTGCCCTGCAAGGAGCAGTCTATTTGAATTAACCACCCAAGAACCATCTATGAGTCTAATCATTCAAAAAGGAAACTGTCACTAGCAGGATCTTCCTATCTCTTTTGTACTACTTGATCCTGGTATATATGCAAAAAGTTGTTAAATAATTACAGCATCTACTAAAACACATCCTTGATGAGTTCTTCCTGGAGCCCTTTTCCACTTCTCAAACAATACTTCCAGTATTAAATTCACAGTGCAAAGCAGATTTCCGCTGTACTAGCAAACACTCATTAAAACAAAACCTCGCTGGCACAGCAAATGTAAAATTCATGAATTCCAGTGTGTGTAACATAATTGATGTCAGTGCCCAAAAGAATAATTAATATCTAAGGGTCCTCTTTAGTTGTAAAAATGTGACACATTGCACTAAGCACATCACATACCCTCACAACAATTACATGCATGAAACTACTCAGGCATCATCACTCCAATGAATTCACACTGATCAAAGACAAAACACAGGACAGGATAGGATAGTATTTTTTTCACAAAGAAAAAAAAAACCATCTCTTGCACAGTCCAGGCGCTCACAGGGGACCTGCAAGTTAACGTTCAAAAAACAATCCTGGAAACTATACTCTTAGTGGTGGATAAACAAACTGTGGACTCAGTAGTCACACTGTTTTTAAAGCTTACAGTTTTCTCAATGACTGATCCCTGTACATTCACGCTAGCAACTCTTTACTCTCCAGTGGTTTAACTGAATAAAATAAGTTGATTACACTAAGAACAATCATGTCTCACTTGTATTTAGTTTGGGTTTTGCTACTTGTCAGATCTGATTAATGGATGTCAGTCAAGTCCAAAAGTATGTTTTCTCTAGTTCTAATTAGGGTTACCACCTCCTCTACAAACCTTGTCTCACTTGTTTCACACAGTGTAACAGCCGCAGCATTGTAACTCTACTCCCAAAATGCACAGAAGTAAGATAAACTTTTAACTGAGGCACTTCTCTCCTACTTTTACAGCAAACAGAATGGGTATGTTCATGAAATTGTGTTGATGCTGTCATGATGCTGAGGTGTAAACTCTTGTTATGTCGCAAGCAGCACGGTTAGTTAGAATCTATGTGTTTTCACAACCTTAGTTTAACAAAGTAAAATATTTAAATACCTTTATTTAAGGAAATTATAATAATGAGTTCTATATTAAAGTGCTCTTCTCAAAGCACTTGGTAAAGCTCTCTGCTGAGAGATTTTGTTTTTTTGAGTTAATACACAACAATCTCAAATATTATTCAGCAAACACTGAAGCCAGGAATTTGCATATTCTTAGTCTTATGTGACTGAAATTATTCAGAGAAAATAGATGATAAAGTAAGAAATTTTTAAAGTGTGAACATATGTCACAGAGTTGCTAAAAACTACTAATAGTTTTGTATTGTCAGTGTTAGCCCCTTGTAAGGAAAATTAATGTTCAGAAGAGAGATAAGGAAGCCATAACGTTTGCAGCAAATGCCATTCATACTGCAGTTAGAGAGATCCAGTTTTATTTTACAGTTAGCATGATGGGCCTATGTAGAATAATCCTGGAACGATATTTGTGCCAACATTTACAGTGTCTGTTTACACATCACCTACCCATCAACTTATTACTTCAGAACCCATGAGTTTTTAGTGGCTTAAAAAACCCACCATAATTAAACAAAGAATGCAGAAAATCTTTTTTCCTACCAGTGGAAAGAGAGAGTGATAGTTTTCTAAAGGATGCAGCACTAATTGCTGACCTTACAAGAGTAATATAACCAGTACAGAGCTTCTATATAGCTATTCTAGGGCTAGTGTAACTGTTTCCTACAGAACAGCTATTCCAGATCTGATAGCAGCTAGCACAGTATAATTTAGGATTCTGCTTGGACACAAATATGCTCAGCAGCAGCTACTGTTCCCCTGTTTGGATCCAAGAACCCAACCAAAGCCGTTAGTATATAGGTAAAATACTGACCAAATAGCTTATTTTAGGTAACTTCATAGTTGGCTCTTTCTGCCAACTTCATGTTTAACTCTTTGTCTGCAGCGTGGCCAGAGGAGGAGCTTGTGAGCAAAGGCCTGATGGTTACAATCTGCAGATGTGTGTCCTCACATGGCATGGCTTCATTTTCATTCTTTTCTATTTATTTTGACCAGTGCAAGATTTATGTGGGAGCATTGGCTGTCAAAACAGATTTTTGGGCTAAGAGGCTGCAGCATAGCTTAAAGCCAGTGTTAAGGAGACTGTCCAGGAGCAGTCCAAATCAGGGAAGAGTAAAGGTGCATTAACATCACTTTCTTGTCTTCCCCCCCCCCCCCCCATGTGAAAAGCCCTGCCAAGCGTTCCTCAATCAGAATTCAGGAGCTCACCCGTGGTAACCAGGGAGGAGAAATACAAACAAAAAGTCACAATAAAATGTTTAAAAATAACTGTAAAACATTCCTAGCCATTTCTGGAACACAGCATACACAAAATAGGTTGTGTGTTACAAATGTTTCCTATTGGTACTTCCATAACAGTCCAGAGCCTAGTCACACAACACATTTACATTTATTGCCCTGATTTTACTATTTGAAAAATAATGGAACCAAATAAAGAAGAAACCTCCTTTGTATGGTGTAATGCAACGTTTAACCAGTGTAAATTTGGGATTGTACCAAAGTTAGACTGAACACAGGTTGTTTACTTAGCTTCTCTTTAAATATAACAGATAAGCATTATGCATTTAGGAAGTCATAACAAGATACTCCAAAGACTTAATTGCCACCAGTTTTATCTTGATTTCACCAGCATAAATGTGGTGTAATCCAGTTGTGAACAAGATAAATGCAGAAAATGTTAGACATTTTCAATGGACTATGTGCAAATTTAAATTATGGAGTAGCTAAAATAAGCTTCAGTATACACTTGTTAAAGAAACGATTGCTTATTGTGTCTTTATGCCTTTCAGCCACTAATTCCCATAATTGTGACTTAATATTTATCTTGTGTCCACAAGTCCCAATTCAAACCAAGTTAAAATCCACTGTTCAAGTCACTACCTGAGCACTGAGTAAGCAGAAGCGCTTACCCTAGAGGCCTTTCAGTCTAGCTCTTGGAGAAGTGGAACCACACAAACGTGATGAACAGCAGTAGTAAGAATAGGGAAAAGTGGCAACTCAACCTGGCTACTCTGAAAAAACTACATGCGTTTTTCAGACCATTGAACTCTTGGAAGGGACAAACACAGAGCTGGCTGTTTCAGCAGCTGTTCTTTCAGTTCAGGTGCATGTTGTTGCAGTGTTTACCAGTGCTCCTGTTCAAATAGAAAAATGGAAATCTGAATGGGAGCAGTTCGGGCTTGTTGTCTAACATGAAATCGTGCGTAAAAAAAAAATTGTTTAAACTTTCAGTGCCATAGCCTCACTTGAAAGAATCATTATGTAACTCTATAATCATTTGGTAACTGGGATACCAACTCTGGGAATTAATGTTGCTGGGGACTCTGTTGAAGCTGTAATCTAAATACTGTCTTGCTATTTATAGCACTTTTAAACCCCTGGGATAACTCCTGGTATTTTCTTCATTTGTACAGGCAGTTGCATCGTGCCCATGTAAAATGCCTTCAGGAGCTGTGGCCTAGCTAGTCATAGTTTCAGCAGTCTTTGGCTATGTTTTTATTTTTGATGGGTAAGACCGTAAATGAAACAGTATCATCCTACATTGAAACTAGTGTTACCATTACAGCAGATTCAGTGTGTGGGAGCAGCAGTTACTCTACATTTCCCACTCCAGTGCATACCCTGCTGCATTAACAAATGCCGTGGGCAATTTGCAGTAAATATTTCCAAACAACATTTTCACATAAAAAAAAAACCTCATGATAATCCATGCATGAAAGAGGTGCCTTGAAGAATTCATAATGGAGGACATCAGCTACAGAGAGCCATTCATATTAATGACAATAAGGATACATTATTGGCTTTTAGGCAGGAAAGATCAATTGTTTACAAAATGAAAAAATCAGTAATTTCATTTTAGCACCTGTGTTGTGCACTGCAGTGAGAAATTCTGATACTGTTGTCAGTGGGGCTGAAGTTCTCATGCTTGGGCTCCGTCCAAAGATGACTTGTTTGAAGAAAATGGCCTATCTGAACAAATAGAAATGGAAGTGATTTCATGATTTGGGAAAAATATACGTGCATGCAATTTTACTTTAAAAAAACTCTGACGTTTCTATTTAATTTAGTTTAAAACTAGATGTAGTCCCCAAACAGGACTGCTTTGTAAAGATGGAGATAGTATTTGTAGAAAAGCAAAGAAACAATAAGTAAATGCTATTACCCTAGTAGAAATGTGTGCATATTTTCTGTATCTGGATAAAAATTGGATACTTGAACATACAATTCCCATGCACAGGCAAGAAGTTTTAAATAAACAGCAGCATTGTTAAACACAGTGGACCTTTTATAAATGTGATCAACTGAACCTCTTGTTGCTAAAGATTAAACCTTCTCCATCCAAAGCCCCACAAGAAACTGGATGAAGCAACTAGTGATCCCAAACAGGAACTATCAACTGGAGTTACTTTTCACATCTAGTCGTATGCTGAAATCAGGGGCAGGTCAATACTAACCTGACCAATTTTCCTTTGCTGCTCAGTGGCTCATGTAAAATGGCTTTTTTTTTTACCTTTTTGTCCATTTCTCCGTAAACAGATTGTCATAATAAAAGACTGTCCCAGCTTGGTTGGTGGCAGTCCCAGTGGAGAAGACAGGGATTAAATGGGCATGAAAACTACCTCTATCTTTAGACACAGTCTCTGCAGAGCACAATTAGGCAGCATAAGGTGAGCAGCATGTATAAATCCACCCCGCTGTCAGCTTTCTGTGTGGTTCTGTGCCTGAGCTGAACTCCAGGCTCCAGGACTGTTAAAATGGCATATTGCCTACACAATAGGCTATCAAATACCCATTTCAAACAATCAAGGAAATTAAACAGAAAAACATTTCCATCAACGGGATGTTGCGATCCAACAAACACCAATATCAAAGTCATGTGACCTACAGTAAACACAACGGCCGATGCTCATTTTCAACCTACTCCTACAGGACTGTGCTACAGTTAAGAGCATTTTCAGTAATATCACATTGTACTGCGAGTGTTGAGATACTTGAAAACACAACAGTAGTCTGGGGTTTATGTGAAACAGTGGGACTATATATGTGGCATTGATCATTGTTATTTGCATCGAAGTTTAATATAACATATCCAAACTTCGTGTTCGGGTGAAGGTTGTCAGTTTTCCAACTAAAGGTGGCTGTTCCCCAGATCCTGGTAACCGAAGTTAGGCCCTGTAAGGTGCAATGGAGTGGCAGATGCTGGGATGGCCACGAACATCAACAAGCGGACGCCTGATACGTGATCGATTGCTTCAATCAATTTGGAGACAATAACGTGCAATTATTAAATTAGGAGCTTGTGCTGCTTAGATCCGAGGAAATATTTTGGCATTTGAAACTAAATTTGCCTGGGGGGACTGACGAGACCCCTGCAGACGACAAATTAACGCCAAAAACGCGAGGGAAACCAGCAACACCCCGGACGGCAGAGCTGGGCCCGCTCCGTTCCGAGGGTTACCTGGCCAGGAAAGGTCCCCGCAGGCACCCACCACGGCCCGGCCCCCTCCCAGCCTCCGGCGCGGGCTGCACGTCGGGTCGCAGCGGGAGGGCCCGTTCCGCGGCAGGAGGTAACGACGTTCCGCAGCACGCCGCCTCCACCTCCTCAACATTCCGAACCGCCCCGCGGCCTCACCTCCCGCCCGGCCAGGCCCGGCCCTCCTAGGCCGGGCCCTGACCCCCCCCCAGCGCTCCCCGCCCCCACCGCACCCCATTCCTCCACAGTCCGCTCCCGCCCCCCACCGCGCCCCATTGGCTGCGGCGCCCCGTCCCTCACGACGCCTCTGGCTCCGGATTGGCCGCACAGCGGCCGCCCGCGCTCAGCCCCACAGCGGTGAGGGGGGAGGGGAGGCCCGCGGAGCCCGGCGGCGGTACCCGCCCGTCCCTCCCCGCTGCCTTCACGGCCAGTGCGGGCGCGAGCGCCGCGCCTGCCCGCCAGCGCTTCGGC
>JANVCC010010406.1:6855425-6869269 GCA_025345505.1 Todiramphus chloris collaris
GGGGCCGTCTGGGTGGCGGGGGGGGCGCTGCGTTCGCGCCGCCTGGCGTCGTTTCTCCCGGGCGGTCGCGGCGCCGGGCGGGGTCGGCGCGGCGCGGGGCCGCCCGCGGGGTCAACCCCGGCGCCGCCGCCACAGGGGGCCGGGAGGAGGCCGGCTCCGCTGCCGTCCTCCCTCCGTGCCGACGCACGTCGTGCGCTGCGCGAACGCCCCCATCCTTGCCTAAAGCTGTTGCATCTTCCACACCCCCTCCCCCCGCTTCTCGGCCCCTTAACAAGAAGAAAACTCGATTGGATTTAATACGTTTCCTTGGGGTCGGAAGGAACTCCTGCCCGCTGGATCTGGTGTAGACGCCCGACAGACAAGGTAAATTAAATGGAGAAAGCTGGGGAAGCAGCAGCAGCAGCAACAACAACAACAGAAAAATCTTTCCTCTGCTGAAGGGGGTGGGGAAAAAGGAAGGAGTTCACGCTTCATTTTGATATCCTGTTTCTGGCCTTTATTTTTCTGGGTTTTCCGCCTTGCATAATTTAGCTGCGCTTTGTGTCTCTCGCTCTCTGGAAGTGCTATTTGTATGTACGTAGTCGCTGTTTTCATGGAGGCTGAGGAAAAAGTCTGGTGAGGCAAAGTTTTTAATCTCAGACACAGAAGTTTCTTTGTTCGTTCGGAGAAGGTATTGAACTGAAACTGCTCGACGCCGCGACTCTGCTGCTTCAACTCCTTCCCTTCCTAAACGACTGCTAACCCTGCGCGTGTAATTAACTTCTCGGGAACTAAGAAAATCCTAAAGGAGGCAGTATCTTTTATTTAATCGAAAGATCTTGAGGCTTGGCGCTGCCTGTTTCTGCCCATTTTTTTGTCTTTCACCTTGTTTTTTGGCATATCGGTTAGTGTGTGGCCGGTCTTTTTAAAGATACCTGTTCAGTTTCTTTATACAAATGTGCCGTCGTAGTCCTCTGTAAACGCTGTCGCAGTGTTTCCCCCTCGACTGCTGCTGCCACCTCTCTTCCTCCCCTCCGCCCCCTCTCTGTCCTCCAGATGACGAGTTAGACTGCTTATTTTTCAGCTTGGGTAGGAGAGGTCGGCATTGCATTTTGAACCTTGCAGAGTTTATCTTAAGAAACTTAACCGGAAAAAAACCCCAAAACAAACCCAACAAACTAAGCAAAATCCCTCAAAACCACAACACCTATAGCTTAGTGGCGTGACTTCTTAAAGTATGTGCAGTTGGAGCTCCGAGTTGACGTAGCCTTGTTTGGTTTTCATGACCACTTTCTCCTTTTCCATTTTTGAAAGGAGTCTTGTTTGAAGCTGTTGGAGCGGAATATAAACGTGAAATTTTGGTGTAAGGTTTTGTACTTTTTGTATGCTGGTACTTGTTAAGTTGCGCCAACAAACTAGCTGCATGTAGTGAAAGCAATATTGCTCACCACAGATTCATTTCACATGCCTCAAAGAGGCAATTACTCATTGCTTCTTTCGTGAAAGGAAGGAATTTCTTATATTGTGAATGTTTAAGCCATAGCTGGCTTATTTAAATTTTTGTTTGTTTTTGTCAAACTGGAAAGCAGAATGTTGGTCAGATAGGATGCGTGTGCTTCGGTCTATCAAGTTTCCAAAATGTGTTAGAATTTGTGAGGCTCTGACAAAACAATTTCTATGCAAACTGTATCACACTCCTCCATACGTAGTTCTTGAATAGCATCAAGTAATGTAGTGTTTGAGGAAAAAGTAATTAATCCAGCTCCAGCTGTTTGATATACTGTGAGGAAAAATGTTAACATTAACATCTGACTTCGAGTGGCTTCTGGGGTTGATAACAAGTAAATGATTTGGCTTGCAATTTATAGACTTACCTTTCCAGGCAGCCCTAGGGGTTATTCTTGGGCATCAGAAAGGGCTGAACAAAATAAACGGCAGTGAACTTCGGTTTCCTTATATGGCTGATGCTTGGCAGAAAAGCAATGAAGTCTAAATAGAGTAATCCTTTTACAAAGAATGATCAATTTCCAAAGCAGCATTTCAGCCCTAGTAATGACTTGAGATTCTTTGGGGGAGGAAGGGAGGAGGGGCTGGGAGAGGTGGGAGCTGGGGAATTGTAGCACTGCATGACAAATTTAGTTATAAACCACTATGTTCGTAATGGACGCAATTTTGTTTCTTTTCAGACCTTTTGTCATTCTCATGATTCACTTGATATTTTTCAATGCCATGTAGAAGAATAGATCCTTGTAGTGGAGCCACAACTTTTTACGCTAGTGTTTTGTCACCATGGTAGCTATAGATAAGGCCCTTTTTAATGATGAAAGTGTAATTCAGTATTGCTTACAGTTCATGGTTATATCACAGAATGCCATTCATGTCATTAACATAGTTTGGGAGTTATGAAGGGGTGTATTCTTTCTTGAGATCAACTCTCTCAACTAAAAATCAGCCTGACATTGATACTTATATTAGGAATAAAATGATTTAAGTATACACATGGTAGCTCATGTTGCTTGAAACAACGCTTTCATAGGTGTGTGTCAGTGGCTTGGGGAAACATTCTTTTGACCTGGCTCCTTCCTTGCTCATGAATTAAATTAAGCTCAAGTAAACATCAGTAATTTTAAGTAGGTATGCTTGCAATCGGAGAGCTAGAAGTTACAGCATGTGGTGTACTGTGGAATGTAATTAACATTAGGATGATTATCGTATTAGTAAAAATATGAATATATTTGTCTTATGAATAAGATGCCCAGTAGATAATGTTTGGTATTAACATAGTGCTCCGCAGGGTATCCATTTGCACATCACGTTCATGTAGAATTGATGAGAGGTTCCATGGAGAAAGTAGTACTGATCGAAAGTTGTGTAGTATGTTAAGTTGGTGGCGTAAGAAACACTATTATGAGGTGCCCGCAGTGGAATTTGGTCAGAGTTTGTAGTCCCAGACATAAAGAGCCATGCTTGGAGCATCAAAGCTAAGGAAAGGCTTGCACAGATGTGATATACGTTATATGTAGGGTGTTAGGAGTTGGTTACAAAAGTAGAAGGGGATGGCAGCAAATTCCTCAGCTTGGCTTTCCGGTTGAGGTGTGATGAATCACTGTCTTTTCCACTTTGTTCTTGTGTTCTGTTTTTGTCCTTCCTGCTCCCAAGCAAAAACAGGAAAAATCTTCCAGGGAAAGTGTTACATAAAGATCAGATGATTGGTCTGTCATCTCTTCATCAGGTTCTCCCTATGGAATAACTTGATCTGGTAAAGGAGGGTCTGACATTTACTTCACATAGAGGAATTATAAATCTGACCTTTTCTGCATGAGTGACTAGTTGAGTTGATGGAAAAGCTGCTCTTATGGCTATGAAAAGAGTAGACTGTATTTGTATGTGAGCATGCCAATGTTGATGGCAACAGTTGATTTAGGTAGTTAACTATGAATTAACTGGAAAATTAAGATTTAGAAACACTGCTATTTTGCCTTGTCAACTTTTGAGTATGTAAAACAATATTGCAGACACTTCTCACAGAAGAACAAAAACATTGAAGGTAATGTGTTTATCAGTTTGTGCAGTAAGTAGTCTGTAGATGAGTACCACAACCACCACCTTTTAGAAAGCGCAGTGTTTGTGGTTACCTATTACATTGTGTGGTTAGTGCTTTGGAACATCTGTGAAGTTCAATGCACTCTTGTAAGGTATAGGTTATGTCTTCTATAATTTCTAAAAGTTTTGAATGCATAGGGAATATCTTTTTGTTAGCATTGTGAGTAACTTATGAAGAGTTCTGTGACTACATGCATGGCAGTCTCTGGTCCAGTTCTGGACAAAAAGTACTTTTTTCAATGTTTTGGGGGCTTGTGAAAGTTTCAAACATGGATTTCCCTGCAGTCCATATAGTTTTCCTCATCTCCTGAGGAGCAGCTGCAGTGTGCCACTGCAGTTTCCATCTGTGAAGGTGGCATGCGGAGTCCACTGTATCAGCACAGCTGGCATACTTGTCTCTTTCTGAGTAAATATTGGTAAAAAATTATTGGACCTAAAGAATACTGCTGGGTAATTAATTGTTAGGCAATCGTATTGAGCTTAAGATTATAAGGGGTCAGGTGTAGAGAAACTTGACTGCCCTAACGGCAAGATGGGTATGGGGTTTTTTGGAAGGATTTTTTGACATAAAAAGGTTACTTTATTGAAACAGCCTTCACTTCTAATTAAGAATACAATGTTGGAATACTGTGAGTAAAACCTTATAAATGTTAAAGGTTTGAAAGGAAGGAGCTGATTTAGGAGACACTTCTAAGCATCATGTGCCTAAGAAAAATGGAAAAAGTGAATATTGCAATTCTGTAATTGGTAGTATTTTTATTCTATAGTAATCTTTGGATAATTGTGCTTTTTCTGATGCTCTCCCTCATTAGTTACTAGTTCTGTATAAGATACTTGTTTCTCTGAGGCTTAAATTTCAATATGAGTATTTGGCTTACTACTCTGTTTAGTTTCACCTGTACTCCCCTTGAGGGTGATACAGAAGCATGATATTTCAACACAAAATTGCACCTTACACCTTTAAAAATACGTTGTGACTTTGCATAATTGAGAAATAAAGCTAAACAAACCGCTTAATTTGGCCTAAATGAAACCAAACTGAAGTGTACTTATGTTGGAGAACATCACCTTCCCTACGATAGTTAAAGCTAAAAAGTAGGTTAGTTCTTTCTGAACCTGTAACTAATTTGTAGGTGCTTGATACTAGGTGATCATTATAGATAGGAACAAAAACTGATGATTAAATAGAGTCTGAGGACAATGTGAACAATCTTGGCTGCCATGGCTGTCCTGGAAGTTGTAGTAACGTCAGAAGGTAACCAAGCCTTTGGAGCTTCTCACATTTGAAGACTGAATTTTGTTAGATGAAATAGTGTGCACTCTCCTCCCCTTTTTGTCCACTTCAGTAGATAATGAATGGACTGGCCGTACTCTTCTGTCCTATTTTTTAGCATGGCCAAGAAAATGATAGACATTGAGCTTGTATATCTCGGTTAAGGAAGATGGGGGGAATGCTTTGTGCCTCCCTCTGTTCTGTATCCGTGCAGTGATTAGGCACAGGCTAAAATCTAAAGTTTTCTGATGATAGTAATGACAACTTCTGTCCCTATAAGAGCAAAGCTACCCAAAAGAAGGCCATTACAAAATGCACAGATTTTTTTTTCATATTTTCTCAGTTTTAAAATGTCTGGTATTATGCACTCTCACATCTTTTGTAAATAGAATTATGACTTGTTTAATGCTTTGTATAATTTAATTCTGCAAGCATAACACTATTATATATGCAGAGCAAAGCACCTGCTAAAAGCAAACATTCTTTAAGATTCCATTTTTTAGATGCACATTGTGAGAATAACAACTAGAAGAAACTGTAGGTCAGTGTCTTCAGAGTGATCGGTTTGAAATTCACTGGGTTTGTAAGCTCCTTTTCCAAACAAAAAAGTCTGATAAGCACAGTGAATTCTCCACGTTTGTTTAGTCAGTACATACAGTGCTGTGCTTCACGTTTTGTAATCCTTGTCATGCAGCTGGCTGTGTTGGAATGAAAAGTGATACATAGACATGGTCCAAGTAGTAAAGTTCTGACTTTCCTGAATTATCAGATGCTTCCAGGGGGAGGGACTGCAGCTGTTTGAATAGAATTTCCTTTCTAGGAACAAACAGGTAGGAAGGAAATACTTGTTTTTGGAGTGTTTTGTGTTCTCTTGAATTTAAAATTGCACTTGTAAAGTAGCTGTTTGATGTACAGTTGTCTTCCTGTGTGCTCCTAGTGCTAAGTGGCTACTTCTTGTGTCTGTTGGCTGGGGCGAGCTTTATGAGTAGAAGAAGCTCTGAACTGATTTAAAGTGTTACTAAGAGTTACAAATATTTGCACTGAAACACTTTAACTCTTAATTTGGAATATTTGGTATCCCCCTGTGAAGTGTCCAGTTAATAACTAAATACCAAGTATTTGAAGTTCTGTTAGTATGTTACAGGTAGATGCAGAAGCATGGTCTTGGTGTGTGAAGAACTACACTTTGAAGTTTACTGCTGCCTTTGGAACCTTCTGATCAGTCTTCAACTTTAGTTGTCATGAGAAGTTCCTCTAGCAGCTGTTTAGGGGGCTTTGTCTTCCCAGACAGTTCTGGAAGAAAAGTTTCATATTCTTCCTTAGTCCTCTATCCCATAAGGTGTAGTCTAAGATTAGTATTGGTGCAGAAATTATTTCTTCAGCCTTCCTAGCCCTCCTTATCCTTGTAGTTTTTATCTGTATAAAACTTCCAGGTGTCCTAGGAAGGGGAAGAGAGGGCATAGATGCTTTGAGCTACATGAGTACATCTCAATATCTGAAATGCCATGCCAGATGCCTGTGAATGTCAGTCACAGGTTTAGTCATTCAAAATGACTATGGGTTTCATCTTAAGTGTTTGGATAGTGGGAAGTGTTTCCAGGATTGTCTGGAAGACTTGTGGTAGGCTGCTAAGAAACTTCTTGAGAGCTGCTGCTTTTTCCCTCACATGTGACTGCAGTTGTCCTGGCATTACTCTCCCTGAGGGGAAAAGAGACAGGTTAGAAGACCAACCCAGTTGTCAGCAATTAGATCAAATTACTGCAGGTCTTCTGTCTTTACTTACAGGTAACTGTGAAGATAGGATGGAGATTTATATTTGAAACAGTGTCAGAGAACTCTTAAATAATGATACTAATGCAAATTGTAGGATTTTTTATTCCTCTGTGGAAGTGTTATGCTTAATAATCTCTACGTGCTTGTGCATGCCTGTGGTTAAAAAACAAACAAAAAGTCAAAAACTTGTCTGCAGAAATGCTCACAAGGTTGAGATCTGTGCTTTCGCTAAAAGTATGGCAGTATGGCAGTCTAAAACCTTTTGTGACTTAAATGCTCTGTAGATACTCATTTTCCATGCTCATGCTACTGTGTTATATGCAGGTGTTGAATTTACTTAGTTTTCCCTTCAGCCTACAAGGTAGGCGTATCTGTAGGAGGAGATGAAGGTGCAGACAGTTGCTGATGTGCACTTACACCCTGCTGCTGGATGTTTGCTTGCTGTGGCAAATTAGTCTGTGGTGACCTGGAATGTCAGCTTGGTAGTTAGCTTATTTTAGGAGAACGTGCTCATTTTGGGTTGCTTCTGGTCACGTAATCGTATGTGATGTTAACCCTGGAGCTGCACATCACTTAATTTCTATAGGTGCTCTCTGTTTTTTTATGGGTTGGCAATAAAGTTCTCTAAGGGAGAAAATACAGAAGTTCACATCTTTCTGATTAATAGCTATCCAGATATCCTGCAATCTACTTCAGCTGTGTAAACTTACAGAGGGTGATTTATTCTAAGTTACTAATATTTTTAGTAGATCTCCTTCTGTGAGGAATTAGAAGAATTGAGTGTAGAATGCTAGAAAATAATATTTGAAACAAGCCTAAAATTTCACTTCAGGATCACTTTTGTTGGTTCACATACGAATGCTGGGAAACTATGAAAAACAGGATGGTAAGTTAAGGACTCAACTCTTCAGTAGGAAGAGGAGAAGGATGGTTAAAGCTATGTGTTTCCATCAGGAAAGGGACGGGGAAATCAATTGGAACTCTGAATTTGGCAAGCCATCTGGCTCTGATTCTGAAGGATAAGATCAGAAATGTTGATATGGGGGAGGGAGAAACTATCAGACTTTTACTATTTTACTACAGTATTGTTTAACTATAGTACCTCTTATTTGGGGCACTTTTTTCCTGAATGTTGTTTTGTGAGGGAGGGATTTTTCTGTGGCTATGAGAGAATCCGGTTCTTCCAGTGTTACTCTTAATCTACATGTTAATGCTTTGGGTTCAGTACAAGAGATTTCATCTAAATAAATGAAAGTATAGACAACAAAAGTGCTAGAAAAGTAAGGTAGCATTAAAAAATATGAGAATAATATACTCCTTGTATTTATCTGTATGAGCTCCTCTCTTTTTCAAGGAGCACTTACTTGGTATTGCTCTACTGAAGCAAAGCAGAAGTGCAGAGGATCATGGCGTTCCTGAGTGCTTTTTGCCATGTTGCCCTTACTAAAGAAAGGCAGTGGAGCAGGCAAGTATTTCTGTGGGACTTTCCTGTGGGGATCTCTGTGGGGAAGTATTGTAAAGATTTCAAATGTCCTTAGTCTTTCATGACATTAGTATCGCTGAATTGGTTTTGTTGCAGCAGCAGCCTGTGACTCCTCAAGGGAAAGATTATGGCCCTGTCAGTGGAGCAGGTTAAAAGAAAGTGCTATGGGTTAGGAGAGAAATGTGTCTGAATACTTTTTTCACATCCGCTTTCTTACTTCTCAGTCCACATAAACCATCTGATCAAGAACAAATTGTTCTTTTAAGTTCTAAAAACAGTGCTTGCTTTTCCTTGTCTGTTCCAGAAGGAGTAAGCCTCTGCCTGTTTCCATTGAATTCAAGTATGTATTTTCTCATTTTAGATCCATAGGCCATCCATCATTCCCTTTGTGTTAAATCTTCACAAAGTTTGAAATTTCAGCCTCAGAGTATGAAAGCTATACAGAGGAATAACCCTCACTCAAAACAGAATGTTACTCAGTTTTCCCCAAACTTGTGTTAACTTATTTTTATTCTTTGAAGAGTCTGGAGGGGCATAAGCACTGACAATTTTAAGTTATTTGAAATCACAGTTACGAAATTTTCTGAAATTCCTACATTGTGGTATTCAGTTCCATTTTCCTATTCTGAGAAGAAGAGGCTGACATGTTAACAGGAAATCAGCATGGCACTGTCCCACTTTTTACTTCAGTACTGTCAAAATAGTATTGTACCCCCTTTTTTTTCTTTCTCTTGCTAGAAAGCGCAGGATGTCAAAATAAGCTGAGTTATTATTAAATCATCTTAGAATTCAGTTTTCAATCTCTAATTTGCACTGTGAGGGGAAGGAAGAATCTTAGTACAACTGAAACCTCCTGTCAGTGAAAAACTTATTTCTGACTTTAGATAGTGAATTATTATCTCTGTTGATAACAGCACTGTAGGGGAAACTGTACTTCAGTATAATTGTCCAAATAAGCAGTAAGCTATCATTCTGCCCCTGTCTAAGGAGGCAAAAATGCTTTGCAAACCTTTCAAGAATAGTCTTCTGTTGATTTTGGTACGTAACTGTTGCTTATGTGATCTCCAATAAAAAGAACACAACAGCTCTTTTTTTCTGTAATCATCATCTGTTTGCTTAGAGGACAAAAAAAAATGTTAGCTTAAACATTTAATTACCGTGTTGAGAGTGAAAAGAAATTATAAATTGTCAAAATTCAAATGCACGTTGTGAGAGCAAAGCTGAGTAAACAGAGGATAAGAGTTAACAGTGCTTAGCCATGTGGGACTTGTGAAGAGTCTTGTAGGTAAAACCACAGTTAATTGAAAGAAGAGTAATTTTTGTCCGTCACCATTGTGAGCAATGAATTGCAGTGGATTAGGATTTATGTATCATCTGTAAAATGTGTGTAGACAAAAACAATAAACAGAAGTACAGTTCAGGGATTGCTTTATTTGCCCAGGATGGTAACTCTTAAAACTGCTGAGAATAATGTTGAGAGAATATGTGTCATAATTATTGTATAAACGAGAGGGAGAAGATATTTAGAATCTGGAAAATGCTGATTTTTATTTTTAAACTTCTGCTCTTTATAGAAATAGTGGCTACTTTTTATTGTGGCAGTGAAAAAGGTGTAAAACTTCCTGAAGCTGCATTGTAAATGAAGGCTTACTGGTTTTAGTACTGCATTTTATACTAAACAAAAGTAAAAGCAAAAAACAAACCAGCCTGTTGAGGTAATATTTAGATGACAGAGACAGAAGTGTTCTTTAAGGTGGAAGTATTCTAAAGTAAAATGACAGTCCAGTTGTACATGCTGTTTCTTTAAGTATTGACTTTAATTGACTTTAATTAGGGTGCTGCACAGTATTTCAAGTGTCAGGGAGCATCTTTGTTTCTTCAGTAGGATTTATTTTTTATAAATCTGACAATCCCAAGATGGGGAATGAATGCACATATCCACATGCACTCCTCTCTTTTGAACTTTAATCTGTGAAATGTGTTTCCACTTGTGTTCCTATCAGCACAAACTGAATTGGCTAACCTGTCTAGATTTGGTGAAGTGGTTTTTCTGGTAAGTTTATCCATCTTGTTCGCTAGGTGGTTTTGAGTGTGGTTCTTTGTCCCACGTACCCAGCCTCGGCTTGCTTTCTATCTCAGAGCAGTATTTTAGGGCCTTCTGTGTTCTCCTGACCTCTGTTTGATCCATTCTAGTTTTATCTAGGAGTTCTGGTAATTACTTTTTGGAGGGCAGTGCATGTAATGCAGGGGCATCAGGGGCTGCTGTGTTTTTAATGTAAGGACTACACAATCTAGAAAGCAAAATAATTTACTAACCATGAATCTTCTGATAAGAAATAGTTTCTAAACCCCCTCCCCCCCTTCCTGTTTCTATTTGTACTGAACAGTTACGTGTTGTAGATTGCCTGCAGATAAATTCAGGCAATTAGATGGAGAGTCCGGTTAATAGATGAGAACTTTTCTTGTGTATTGAAATACTGCATATTTACAGTGGTGCAGCTTGCTTGTTTAAAAACGTTTGGTATCTGCTGCAGATGGCTGCATAGTGTAAGGAGTGGCTTCCTGGCTGCATTGTACATGAAGCACGATGACAGCAGTTTTGTTCTGGAATGCCAAAATACATTGAATCCGTTCAGGAAGCAACATATGTCAAATGAATAAAAATACCCCACTCATGTGAAACAAGAGTGTGGTAGTTATGTTTTTCAAATTTGTTTTTTTTCCTGAATTAAGAGGTTAAAATGATTTCTTATATGGAGAATAGTGTTAAGGACCAATTACTGACTTAATGCTTTCAGCACTATTGCTACTGTTTGTTTCCCCAGACAGTATTTTTATTTTTGATTAGCATATACCACATATCAAAATTGAAATAAGGAGGTTGCTTTGTAGGAAAAAGAATATTGTGTTTTCCTCCTTGGATATCTGGATCTGTGCACAGTGTGCTGGTTTTTAGTGGAGGTTTGGGTGTCTTTGGTGTGAGGGTTGGTTTGGTGTGTTTGTTTCTTTGGTGGTTTTTGTGTTTTTTCTTTTTTTTTTTTTCCTGTTTGTTTGCGGTGGGTTTTTTTGGGTTTTTTTGTGTGTGTGTGTATGGTGGGCTGTTTTCTTGGTTTTTTTTTTGGTTTGGTAGCTTATGTGTTTCTTTACATTCCTATGAGAGTCACACATAATTTCTGCATGCTGAAAGTAGAAAACCAGGCTTGATGACAACAAAAATGAGCAGTGAAGGAAGTTGCTTCTGCCCAAACTCTAATTCCAGCAAGTTCTCAAGACAGGAAGTGGGAACATTCACAACTAACAGCTCTGAGTACTGCAGGATTTTATTATGATAAAGAAACAAGCCCAGGGCAGAGCTTGTTTGGTAGTGTATTACTTCCTTGGTTGCAAAAGACGTGGTAGCCACTTTGATTCCTCTTAGTTAGAAGACAAAGATACTAAAAATAGCGCTGGCAGAATAAAATATGTCTCTCTAGAAGCTGTAATGCCATGTGATCGTTTTCTAATTAATATTTTGCATAGATTTTTTCCTACCTGAAATAATTTCAAGGCCTTGTTTTTGTAGTTCTCTTAAACCCAGAGGAATGGAGTATGTGTAGTTAAATCAGTTTTGGTTTACTGTTATTTTTCTTATGTTTGTTTTTTCCGTCACTGTGATTAGACATACAGTTAAAAATTAACTTCAGTAAATTATCTTATGTAAGGTGTTTATTGTTGTTCTGCCTTGTTTAAGAAGCAATAGGTCCATGAAAGAGGAGAGGGAGAGGGCAAGTGTTTTCTTTTTGTAACTGTGGAAGGTATTCATTTAAATCAAATATTTAATAATAAAGTAGCTTCATCTGAAGCCTTACTGTGCCCTTGTGGCCAAGAAGGCCAGTGGCATCCTGGGGTGTGTTAGAAGGGGTGTGGTTAGTAGGTCGAGAGAGGTTCTCCTCCCCCCTCTACTCTGCTCTGGTGAGGCCACATCTGGAATACTGTGTCCAGTTCTGGGCCCCTCAGTTCAAGAAGGACAGGGAAGCGCTTGAGGGAGTCGAGCGCAGAGCCACAAAGATGATTAAGGGAGTGGAGCATCTCCCTTATTATGAAAGGCTGAGGGAGCTGGGTCTCTTTAGCTTGGAGGAGACTGAGGGGTGACCTCATTAATGTTTATAAACACATAAAGGGTGAGTGTCAGGAGGATGGAGCCAGGCTCTTTGCTATTATGTCCAATGATAGGACAAGAGGCAACGGGTGCAAGCTGGAGCATAAGAGGTTCTGCAGAAACATAAGGAAAACCTTTTTCACTGTGAGGGTGACAGAGCTCTGGAACAGGCTGCCCAGAGGGGCTGGGGAGTCTTCTTCTCTGGAGATGTTCAAAACCCTCCAGGATGCATTCCTGTCTGACCTGCTCTAGGTGGTCCTGCTCTGGCAGGAGGGTTGGACTAGATGGTCTGTTGAGGTCCCTTCCAACCCTTAACATTCTGTGATTCTGTAGCAGAGGCCGTAATCACCATCATTTCTATGCTTCTTTTTTGGTGATATTAATAACTTAACTGTGAAGCAGAGTTGGAAGCTTGATAAATTGCTGTCTGCTGTATTTAAGGGGAGATGCTGGTCCTTCTTTCACTGTTTAAAATTCTACCCTTTCTGTTCCCTTAGATTTTCAGCTGTCCTGTGGTAATGATACCATCAGCTAAGGATGTGCTAATTTTCTCAGAGATGAGGTGTGCACTGCAAAACAACTTCTGGAGTTGTTTGTGTCTAGGTTTACATTAGCTGAGTTCTCATGTGCTTCAATGTTTGTTCTGATGGTCCCCCTGCCTTGTGATGTGTGTTAATTTGCCTGGGCTCGGCCTTCTTTGGGCTAGCTACAAGAGAATGTATAGAAAACATGCAAAGGTATACAAGAGCTTTCCTCCTTCTCAGCCTTTGTTCTTCTGTGAAGTGTGGTGTTTTATCTTCACTTTAGTCACCATAATGAATAAATAGTGGTCCTGGTAGTCAGAGCAATGCCTGACCTGATCAGGCACAATGCATTCCAGTGTTTCTGCTTGTCTCCCAGATATCAGTGGCTACAACAATATTCTGTAGCTATTGAATTGTAGGAAGTACCAGAAATAGTAGCACAAAGAAATGTTCTATCAGGTCTGTGTTTTCCTTATGTCCTTTTGTGTTTCTGAAACATACTTCCAGTGCACCATAGCAAGGTGTCCCCCTCCTCTCCCCACCTTAGAATGCTATCTGTTACTGATATCGACATATATCAATGTATACGTTGATATGTTATTGATATATGTTGATATATATCTTGAGTTTGACCTGGCTTGCTGACATTTTTGGTGTGAAATATCAAGTTAAAAACTTATTCACACTTCAGTCTTTGTTACCACTAGTAACAGGAATTAATTTTCAAATGAATTTGGAAAGTAGCTTACACATCTGTATTCAAACGGGACATACTGCTATCATAGTGTTAATGCAGTTTAACAAAACCTAATCTTAACACAAAGCTGGGTTTTGCCGTTCAGAACCTGTAACTGGTGTCAAATCGCGGTGTATTTGCAACAGTTACAGTATGTTATCTTTTCTCACTAGCCAACTTAAACTGTAATCAAAGCACTTGCCATTTCTGACTGTAATAGACAAGTAAGGCTATGGAGTCCACTGATTTCCCCACCCCCCCCCCCCCCCCCCTCCCCCCTTTCGTCTACTTCTTTCTCTTCCTTTCTTTTCTCTTCTGAACTTTACCGACACTAC
>JANVCC010010406.1:6869369-6998421 GCA_025345505.1 Todiramphus chloris collaris
TTTGGAGTTAATTTAAAATATTGTGCTAACATCTTTCTGTGCTGTTGACAGTATTGTAGAACAAACATTATGGATTTGCCCAGTTTGACTTTTGTTGCCACTCCATTAAAGAGTTGTATTGATTTTTTTTTTTTTTTTTGGTGTTTCACAGCTTCATTCCACTCTGTGTGATTTAATTAACCATGACATATAATTGATGTGCCTTTTAAAAGCATACTGGTTGTTATGCTGTTTCATCCTTTCTTGTGGTTTCTTCCTGAATGTGTCTCTTCTCTTCTCCCTAGGCTGTTTAAGATATTGATAATGTTGACTTGGGAGCAGACCAGATGACAGCATCATGGAAGATTTTGGGGTTTTTAATTACAAAAAAACTGTTTCCTGTTCTTTCTGTCACGATTTACTACTAGGTGTGTATTTCAGGTGTGAGATGTGGGTGGCTCTTAGTTCATTGATTAGTAGAAGAGGAATTTGGATAAAAAGCTTGTGTGTGCATGCCCCAATCCCTCACAAACTTCTTGTCTTGACTGATTGGTTCTTTCAGGAAAACACCACCAAAGCTATGAATCCAAGGCAGACTGCATTACAAAATATGACCCACGTGAATTAATTTTGCTACCAGCATGTGCTGTTGTGAACATTAAAATATATTTGCATATGTTTTTTGACACATCTTTTTCATACTAAGAAAAAAAATTCAGTAACAGTGAAGTTACCGCCTTGCTTTAAAGGAGTCTTTATTTAGGAAGCCTTTGAAGGTATAGTTTTACATTCTGCTGCATCTGAGAGCAGGCAGTTTGCTTCCTCTTTCCTTCATGTGCCATCCTTTGTTTCATATGTGAAGACTTGGTATTGAAGGCTAGTGAGTGAGCAAGCTGACCTACTTAGGAAAAAAACCCCAAACAAACCCCTGATATCTTGCAAGGTTAGGCATTTTGGGTAAGTTACTGGTTGGTGTGAGGGGAGAGCACGGCTTACTCTTGTAGCAGTCTCTAGTTTGAATTAAGCACAGTGGGAATTGACTTGCCTTTTGAGTTGCAGTTGCTGGTTTGGAATAGTCTTTCACTTGATCACTGTAAATGTTGCTCTTTGTCATCACTAATTTGATCATCGATAATCCTTCCATAAAAGTCAGAAGTGCAGTTGAAAGCTGGGATACTTTCCCTGTTACAGCTCTTTCTGGGCAGATCTGAAGTATGCAATATTCATGAAGGAAATCTAAAAGCGCAGGAGCAGCTGTCCCCATGCACTATAAGATGAAATGCTATGGAAGGGACTGGTCTGGCTGGACAGGGACCTTTTGCTGGGACCCAGGAACAAAAGCAGAGTTTCCCTCCTTTGGAAGAAGTGTCAGGCATCTCAGGATGAGTACAAGAATCTCGTTAGGTCATGCAGAGAATGAATTAGAAAGGCAGAAGCCCAGCTGCAGCTCAATCTAGCCAAGGTCATAAGGGACAAGAAAAAAAGTTTTTACAAATACATTAACAATAAAAAGATAGCTAGGGAGGATCTCAGTCCTTTATGGGATGTGGGAGGGAACATTACAACCAAGGATGAGGAAAAGGGTGGGATACTAAATGCTACCTTGTGCTTCCATCTCTATTAGTCACCCCAGCTACCCCCAGGGTATTCAGCCTCCTGAGCTGGCAGGCAAGGACAGAGAGCAGAACAACCCCCCCGTAATCCAGGGGGAAGCAGTTAACGACCTGATGCAGCAACTGGACACCCACAAATCCATGGGGCCAGATGGGATCCACCCAGGAGTGCTGAGGGAGCTGGCAGAGGGGCCCACCAAGCCTCTCTCCATCATTTATCAACAGTCTTGGCTAACAGGGGAGGTCCCAGATGACTAGAGGCTTACCAATGTGACACTCATCTAGGAGAAGGGCCAGAAGCAGGATCTGGGGAACTACAGGCCTGTCAGCCTGAGCTCAGTTCCTGGAAAAACTGTGGAGAGGCTCATCTTGAGGGAGCTCACATGCCAAGTGAAGGACAGCCAGGGGATCAGGCCCAGCCAGCACGGGTTCAGGAAAGGCAGGTCCTGCTTGACCAACCTGATCTTGTTCTATGAGCAGGTGACCCACCTAGTGGACGAAGGAAAGGCTGTGGACATTGTCTGCCTGGACTTCAGTAAAGCCTTTGACACCATTTCCCACAGCATTCTGCTGGAGAAGCTGGTGGCTCATGGCATAGACAACTGGACTCTTTGCTGGGTTAAAAACTGACTGGACAGCTGGGCCCAGAGAGTTGTAGTGGATGGAGTTAAATCCAGTTGGTGGCCAGTCACCAGTAGTGTCCTTCAGGGCTCAGTTCTGAGGCCAGTCTTGTTCAGTATCTTTATCTGTGACCTAGATGAGGGGATTGAGTGTTTCCTCAGCAAGTTTGCAGATGTCACCAAATTGAGGAGGAGTGTCAATCTGCTTGAGGGTAGGAAGGCTCTGCAGAGGGATCTGGACAGGCTGGATGGATGAGCCAGGGCCAGTGGGATGAGGTTTAACAAGGCCAAGTGCTGGGTCCTATACTTGGGTCACAACAACCCCAGGTAACGCTACAGGCTTGGGGAGGAGAGGCTCGAAAGCTGCCCAGTGGACAAGGACTTGGGGATGCTGGTGGACACCCAACTGAACATGAGCCAGCAGTGTGCCCAGGTGGCCAAGAAGGCCAACAGCATCCTGGCTTATATTAGAAACAGTGTGGCCAGCAGGAGAGGGCAAGTGATTGTGCTCCTGTACTCAGCACTGGTGAGGCTGCATCTCAAGTACTGTGTTCAGTTTTGGGCCCTTCACCACAAGAAAGACATTGAGTTGCTGGAGCAAGTTCAGAGAAGGGCAACCAAGTGATGAAGGGTCTGGAGAACAAGTCCTACGAGGAGAGGCTGAGGGAATTTGGGTTGTTTAGTCTGGAGAAGAGGAGGCTGAGGGGAGACCTTATTGCTCTCTGCAACTACCTGAAAGAAGGTTGTAGTGAGGTGGGTGCCGCCTCTTCTCTCAAGTAAGTAATGACAGGACTAGAGCAAAAGGCCTCAAGTTGCACCGGGGAAGTGTAGATTGGATATTAGGAAGAATTTCTTTACTGAAAGAGTAGTCAGGCACTGGAACAGGCTGCCCAGGGAGGTGGTGGAGTTGCCATCCCTGGAAGTATTCAAAGAGCATGTAGATGAAGCACTTCAGGACATGCTGTAGTGGGATGATGAGGTGGGGCCTGGCTTTTTTGTTTGTTTCTTTTTTTTTTGCTTTGTTGTTGTTGCTTCTTTTTGCATTGTTGGTTGGATGTGGTGATCTTAGAAGTCTTTTCCAACCGTGGTGATTCTGTAATATGAACTGTGAGTATCACATATTGAAATTGTAGTCAGTAGTGAAGCTGATCTTACAGAGATTGATGTACACTTCTGAAAAGGGTTTTCTTCCTCCCATCCCCTCGAGTCGTTCACCTGGAGAAGAATTTAGGATCCAGTGTCAAGTTTACACATTTAGGTTGTGTAAAAAAACCAGCTAATCATTGGCAGGTACTTCAGCTCACAAAGTACCAACTTCTCTAGTACCTCTCCTGTCAATCACCTAGAAATCTGAATTTCTATATAAGCAGATTACCTGTTAACACTTTGGAGGATAGTGGTTGAGTATGTTTAAGCACTTTATTCCACTTTTTAATGTGTGTCAAAAAAAGTTATTGTAAAATGCACTAATTTGTGCATGTTATCTGTAATCATATGAATCCTCTTTGTCTCATTTAATGGAAAAAAAGTCAGATATACAAAGTGTATAGTTGCTTTCAGAAAGTAATTATAGAGAACATTGTTTCATTTATTCTGTTCGCCCCCAATTACGTTGATGTAGCTACTAAATTATCAGTTTTGTATGTGCATTCATATTAATTGTGTTCATGAATTCATAAGCTCATAATATTTCCTTATTTGGGAGTTTAGGTTCAGCTAAACTATGCTTAAAATAAGTCTAAATATCCTTTTTTTACTTTGTCATGGTATATGAAGAAAACGGAAAGGGAAGAGTCATGTAGTAATAAATGATTTTTTTTTTTCTGCTCCTTGTGAAACAAAAATGCTGTTTATCTATTGACGTACTAGAACTGACTAATGAGAATCTCAGATTGTCTCTTTGACCCTACTAGAACTTGAGTAATGGGGTATTTCTAATTAATTCTTTTTCTTTAAGTGATTGTTTCCATTGCTCACTGCTCTCAATGATTGTACCGATGTTGCTAAGACTGTGGTGTGATGATGCTTCTTGGGTTTGTGTGGAATGTGTGATGAAAGGAGAGTAGCGTCCGTCATGATATTCCATTTGGCATCTTCCAGTAAGTCTAGTCAGAGTGATAGATGGCCTTGGGTTGTAATATAATATTACTAGTGATTTAAGCATGGGCTCTAGGAGACATCCTTTCAAAGTGTGAAGTGCTTGTTAGCTGTGCTAATCCCACCTTCTTTTTTTGCAATAGTTAAACAAAATTTCATATACCTTGGCAGACCCTGATCTTTCATATCATGGAGCTGTTGGAAAAAAGGAGCAACAGTAACACAGGACTAGAAGCAGAGTACAATGAAACAATGTTCTTATAGGTATTAACTCAAAACTTTATTTGAAATGCAGTGTGCTCTTAATAAGTGGTGTAGTGGAGTAAAATCTCAGTCACAAAAAGACTTTTTCTCTGTCAGATGTTGTCTACAGGGAATAATTTTTTACATTCAACAGCACAGATCTTTCTATTTCTGAAAAGTCATAGTTGTTCATGACTGTTTTGAAATGAGTTTATAACTCAAATATAATATGGGTGCTTTTTCATACAGTGACCTGCCCATCAGGGGTTTGAATTGGAATGGCTTCTTTGTATTAATTAGGCAGCATGTGTTTTAATTAAAAATTAGGAGTCTGGGATAATGAAAAAGTTAGGAGTAGACTGTAGCCTTAGTTCTACTTAATTTCTGAGTTATGATGTGGGGAAAACTGGCAATGGGGAAGGAAGTGCCAGAGCAAAAGATCTTTATTTTAAAGATGTGTAAAATGCTTATTTTCCTACTCCTACCCAACGTCCTACCCAGCGTCTTTTGGGGTCTAGCTTAACACTGAGCACTTGCAGCATGTATGCCAGGGTAGTCAGTTTTTTATTAAA
Source organism: Todiramphus chloris collaris (assembly GCA_025345505.1). Taxonomy (NCBI): domain Eukaryota; kingdom Metazoa; phylum Chordata; class Aves; order Coraciiformes; family Alcedinidae; genus Todiramphus; species Todiramphus chloris. The sequence goes on from JANVCC010010406.1 coordinate 6,874,494, forward strand.
GAAAACAAAACAAAACAACAAACCTTGAATTTTTGACTTGGTAACAAGAAGGTGATTAATGATTATGGGAAATACATTGCAGTTGCCAGTGGACTGATGCCTGTGTTTTGAACTTTGATAACAGTATCTTATTTATCAGTAGGGGGAGAGAAAAGAGGGTGAAGGGGTGTTCCAGTCCTCTTTTCTTGTCCTTGCGTAAAGACTTCAAAAAGCATTTATGTAAAGATCTGTGCAATTGTCTGTTGCTTCTATAGGCTTACAGTTACTGTCTTCTTTTTCTTGCTACCTGCAATTATAGTGGAAGGGTTGGCGATTGAAGTGCCAGTGGAGGGTACTGCAGAATTCAAGACCTGACAGAGGTAGTGACAAACTTGAACATGTGATCTGGAGGAGTCAACGTGTTGGAACAGTCCACTGTGTGTCTTTAAGGATGCTTCTTGCATCTCAGATTGAACTGGAAATTTAACCTTCTGTGAAAGATTGCAAGACCAGGGAGAGGGAGGTTATTCGTCTCCTTACTTAAGAGCCAACAAAGCTGTTCCAGTCCTTGCATCATAGAGAAGCAGTTTCTAAATGGAGGGTGTATGAAGGCAGTTGCTGGCTAGATACAAACTTGATTTAATGCAATACATATGTTAGTATTTTCAGACATGCAAAACTTTTGGCTGTAGGTGGAAAGCAGTAGGAAAATTTCAGAAGAAAAGTGGCACAGCCACTGCTGTAAGAGGCAGCAACCCAAATTTTCTATTCCCAAGCAAGCCAGGAAGGCAGCAGTACAGTCATTAACCCTGGCATCCTTTAGAGTTTGTAGCTGTGCTGGCCGTGGCACCATGGCAAGCTGATCCCAGCAGTGTTCTGGAAAAGGTAGCCGAGATGCGTCAAACAGTTGTATTAGCATGGAGGCTTTAGAGTTTGTTAAATTTCACAGTTTTCTGGAAGTGGAAGAAATAGTTACTTTGATGATGATGCTGTTGCTGCTTTTAGTTTTAGAAACTTCAGAATTCATTAAATTTAGTTCTATGACTATATTTTGAATGCTTTATGAAAAGAGTATGCTAATAAGGGTCTGATTTACTGAAGAATCTTTTTTTTCAGGAAAGAGTCCTGTTATCAAGTTAGTAACCTTTTTTTCCCTTTTGTTTTCTTTGGGGGGATTTTTTTTTTTTTTTTTAAAGCAGATGACAAAACCATTTTTCTGTAATTTATGGTCCTCTCTTCTATATTTTGGCACCTTATTTGGACTGGCTCCCACCGAGTGTTGTAACGATGAGGCTATGGGTGTGTTCCATATACATTTTATAATTACTGTATTATTCCGGCCTACTAGCCAGGACCACATAATAAAACTTTGTGCCCTCAACATAATCAAGTACACGTCAGTACTCCACAAAAAAATCACCAAGCGGAGTAAGCTTCTTAGAAATTGATCTAACTACTTGTAAGCAACTGTCTCCACTCTTGCCAATGACTGTGGCTGCAGAATTTCAATAAAACCTTATGTTAAGCTAAATGAAAGGCAGCTGGCAGGTCCAATTAAAATAATTGCAGCTTTTTTTAAAGCCTCATCTGTTGCAAGGAGTTGTATTTCCCCAAGAGGGCTGTGGGAGTATTTGTGACAGCGTGGGTGGTATAGATTCTCTTTCAGAGAATGTGCTTGCGACTCAACAGAACAGCAGTGCCTGAAGAGGAAGTCATCCAGTTGAGGTCCTGCACATAACTTCCTTTTGGTTTTGGTTACATTTTCTTAACCTAATATTTATATTAAAACTCCATTCATACAAGTAACAGAAAGGGAGATGTTTTAAATGCAGCCTGCTAGCAGTGCACGTGTTTTGGTTTTGGCTGGTGTACAAGGAGGTGGTGATAATCAGTTCTACCTTCTTTGTGTTGGATATTGGATATTAGGAAGAAATCACACACATATTTCACACACTGCTTTCTACGTTTGCATTACTTTAAAATTTTGCAGGAGACAAAAATGTGTAATTGTAGAATAGTGGGTAACCACTTGTGTGTGTTCTGTGTTTAATTCTGGTGTAAAACAATGATAATGCATGGATTTGAAACTCATTTTTTGTGCAAGATCCCTTAAACCCTTCATCTTGAAAACACTTCTTGATTGTTTTTCACAGATCCATGTGGATGATTCAATAAACACTGTTCTGCAGCCTTGTGATTCTGGGGATCAAATTCAGAAACTGCTTCAGACTCCTGTGTTGTGAATTGGCAGTGGTGGAGCGATTCGGGTAGGTGACTTTTCGGATGCTTTGAAGCAGAGGAGGGGAAAGAAATGTTTTGGGTGTACTTACTGTTTCAGTTACTCTGCAGTATACTAATACTTTCTCTTGCCCTCACATGTGAGAATGACAAAGTTCTGTTTTAACTGTTGAATTTGTACTACAGTAGCTTGTAGGGCAGTAATGTAAGAACTGTGGATTGTGGTTGCTTTCTGTCAAGAAGCGATAGGTTTATTCACTGCAGTGGCACAGTCAGAACATTGCCTGTGGTTTCAACATGTTGATATGTACCTGTGTGAGTACCTGTGTATAGGCAACGTGGCTTCCATTGCTTCTGCTATGATTTTCTGTATTTACTTTGAATGCTATGTAATGTATGCAAGGGAGTCACCTATTTTATGGTAATGTATTCAGGTAGCTCTGTGCAAAAAGTAAAAACAATTGCAAGCAAATATTCCTGCCCTGAGTAAGCTAACTTAAATGCTACTGTTGTATCTAGAGAAAGGTTAATACGTATGTGGGTGGGGGTTTGGGTGTGGGTTTTTTTTTTTTCCCATGTTTGGGGTTTTTTTTTGTGTGGTTGGTTTGTGTTGTTATGGGGTTTGTTTTTTTCTGTAATTTTTTTTGTTTGTGTATTTTTTGTTGGTTTGGGTTTTTGTTTGGGTTTTTTTTTTTTCTGTTAGGTTTTGTTTGTTTTGTGGCAAGGGGGTTGGCTTTAGTGTGTTGGGTTTTTTTATCCAGTTGCAAGCATGTACTGTCTTGGTTCTGTATGATTGTAACATTGTTAGTGGTAAGTTTTGGGGAGACTGAGACAAAAGGGTTTGTTTGTTTTTTTGTTTAAACTTATTTTCAATCCCATAATTCAACAGCAGATGAATGTAGCTTCTTGTAAAGAGTTATAGGGACAATATAACCAGAATGGTGTGGTGGGTTTCTGCCTAATTGAAGTGCCACAGAAATCTTTAGGAGATCACAATATGTTTTAATCTTCATACACTGGAAGAGGATCTCCAGTAGGATAAGTTTGATCTTCATATACCGTCTTAGTCCTAATTAGCACCGTTGAGCAAACATTTTTTTTTCAATCTGCCATCTCCATGTCTTGCTCTGATTTAAGAGGATATGTAGAGTATACTTAAAAATATTTGTAACTATCCACAGAAAATATCTGACTTTTGATAGGGAAAATATTTTAATAGCAAAAATAAAGTTTTACATGTTTAATAGTATTGTAGAAATAATGAGATTGAAAATGTAGATATATCATGAGATTTAATTTAGGAAACATTAAGAAAAAATAGTACAAGTGTTGAAAGTTTTACTTGAAAATGGGTTTGCGGGGAAGGAGTGAGCTTCAATAAAAAAAGGTTAGTAAAGAGGAAAGGCAAATATAGTTATTTTGAAGAGATTCTATTTTTTTGAATAGGAAAATCCTGATAATACTCATTAAAAGCACTTGATGTTCTGTGTGGTGGCTTCAGAAGTACTGTCTCTGCTGATCCTTGGTTACAGAGAATTGGAAGAGTGCTATATTTTTCTCTCTTAAGCTTCTGAGATTTCTTTCATAGTTCTCTGACTACTGAGGGATACTATGAAGAAATCACCACGGCAGATAAGCAGTTTTATTGTGGATAGGCTGAGACTTTAAATATGCTATTACTGTCTTATTTACTGCCAAGCTAGCAATAACAAGGCAAGAAGTTCAGGCAACAGTGTACAGCTTGGATTTAGAAAGGGTCCTTTCTTTTTTTATGCTACTCATGTTGTTCAGTAATATTCCTTAATATATATATAAGAATAGGCTGTTACACCTGTTTGAATGTTGAGAATAATTTTATGTTGGATTACAGCCTTGTTTCATACTCTTTAATTTCATTGTGGACCGGCTTGTTTTCACATTGAAATGCTTAAGTCTTACTAAGATAATAAAATGGAACAGCTACTCTAGAGTATTTATTGTTGCTTTGAAGTAGTGTGCTCTTATTTTATATCTAGTCCTTTTTTCACTCAGCTGTTGACTCGTTAGCAGGCTTGATTAATGAGCTTTTATTGGGGGAAAGAAAATCTACTAGCTAAAAAGAAGAGGACTGGGAAGGGAATGCTGGCTTTTTGATTGGCTTGTGGCTGCAGACAGATTTTGTATAGTTGAATTGTAAAGCATGTTATAATGAAGTATTTACTGTAGGTGTCACAAGGGATCTAGTAAGTGGTCCTAATCTTTTGTGATCCTCTTGGATAGAGGCTTCTTAATGCCAATTGAGTGTGTATTCTTCAACTTCTCAAAGTTTTATAATAAATAGGTTTCTGGAAAAGGTGCTGTGATTTGTCAAGCTCCTAAATCCACAATGAGCGTGCTCGTAAATGCTTATGTCAAACATGTAGGTAAAGTATCAGTGTATATTTACAGGTACTGAAATACACGGTGAATGTACAGACCATAAATGCGTTCTCACTTTTGTATTAAAATTTGTGTCCTGATTTGAGTGAGAACAGAACTAATTCTTTTCAGTGATTTTACTTCCCAGCTCAGTTCTGACTAACTGCACTGTCTGAAGTTAGCAGCCTGTTCTCACAGGCAGCGTCTGCTTCTAGCAGTGATAACACCCCATGTTTAGAGTTAGTACCCAGGACTGGTGTGCAGACCAAGGCCACTGCTGGATCTTGTGTGCCACAGGGCAGGGTGCAGAAAGTGAAAGGCTGCATCTGCAGGGAGGGACAGATGGGACAGGTGACCCCAAACTGACCAACGAGGGATTCCAGCCCACATACATCATATTCCGTATAAAGCTGAGGGATCAGGACTGTCCCACTCCGGTCCTCTTCTGGTTTCTTGCTCGCTTCTTCAGTGGCTGGCATCTGAGGAGGACTCTTGTCTGTTCTGCCTTCGATCCAGTCTGTGTGTTCCTGAACACAATACCAGAATCCAGCTCCTGAACACAGCTCCCGTCTGCTGCTGGACCCAATCTGGGACTCCTCCGGTGCCTGCTCCACAGCGTCAGGGGTGACGGTGATGTAATTACCATCAGGAGGTTGGGTTCCATACTGGTTTTGTATATATTTGTATATGTTCCATTTTTATTATTATTATTTTTATTTTCATTAAAGCTGTTCTAGTTTCCTTTTCTAATTGCTAAGTGTCTCTCCCTTATTACCTTTCTCTTTCCCCTTTGGGGTGTGAGGGGAGTTAACAGAGAGCATTTGTTACAGGTCTAGTGGGCTGCCCTGACCCTAAACTGTTACAGTTACTTGTTTGGGGATTTTTTTAAAAAAACAACTTTTTGTAGTCCATACTCTTCATAATTGGTGAATTTGATGAGTCCCTGAATTCTTCACTTGTAGAGAGTGTTGCAGCTTCTTCTGCAATGGGGTATATTTGTTATTCAAACTATGCTTTATTTAAGGATGCAGTTTCGAGCTGTGTGTTGTTTGAGTCAGTTAAGGAAAATCCTATTTCATTATTTTGCCATCAAGACTTCCACCTGAATAAAGAAAACAACATTGCTAAGGAGGGACCCCTGTATCCCATCGCTTCAGCAAGCTTGTGGCTCCTTTATTTCAATACGTTTTGAACATGTTCCAAGCTTCTTATGTAAGTCCTGCTTTGCATATTTACTCTTTAAGCCCTCTTGACTTGCTGATTCATTTCTTCTTGTTAGCAAAAAACACTTGCCCAGATCTCCCCCTTCTTAGTTCTATTGACAGGTTCTGGCATGAAGTGATTGCTCAAATGTATCTCAGGTGGATCAGCTATGAAGGTTAATCCAGTCAGCTCAAGATCTGTTTTATCTTGGCAGTGCATTATGGGAACTCATCGTTCTGTCAGCCTGGTATTCCCTGTAGTACAGAAGAGGTATGGACAGGCTGTCTTGATAGGTGAAATGACTCCAGGCCCAGGGGCATTTCAACATGAAAATATTTTAGACTGCTTTGCTGCATGTTGTTGTAGTCGAAGGACTTATGAGTGGTAGTACTTAGTTTGTTACTTAAAATATGTACACTGATAACAGAGTCTGTCTAAAGCAAGATTAGATTATTGGAGGCTTGTTCTGTGTGACAAACTTCCTGGCTGTCACATGGCCAGGATTAGATATTCTAAGGAAAACATTGTTCATCCTGACAGCACCTAGGCAAATTTGTTCAATTCCACGCAAGGTCTAGGTATTGGGAAACTTCCTCTTGCATTGCATAAGCAGTTTTGGAATCTTATTTGTCAATTCAGCAATCAGCAAATAGTAATAAAAAATCTATATGGTGCCATAAATGTACATGGTGGTTTCTGAAGAAAAGTATGCATAGAATACTTTTAATTGATTTAAATAGCATGGTGCATTCTGGTGTCTTTTTCCTCACAGAATGGTAGGGGCTGGAATGGACCTCTGGAGATCTCAGGAGTCCAACCCCCCTGCCAGAGCAGGATCACTCATGGCAGTTCACACAGGAACAGATCCAGGCAGTTTTTAAAAGTCTTCAGAGAAGACTCCACAGCCTCTTCAGGCAGCCTGTTCCAGTGATCTGTCACCCTCACAGTAAGGTTTTTCTTCATGTTTAGTTGTTCCTGTGTACCAGTTTGTACCCTCATCCTCTTACAGGGCACTGCTGAAAAGAGACTGGCCCCTTCTACTTGATACCCAATCTTCAGATATTTGTAAATATTAAGATTCCCTTTCAGTCATCTCCAGGCTCAGGTCTCTCAGCCTTTCCTCCTAAGAGAGAAGTTCCAGTCCCTTAATCATTCTCGTAGCTGCCATTGGACTCTCTCTAGTATTTCCCTGCCTCTCTTGGACTGGGCACCCCAGAACAGAACACTGTACTTGAGATGTGGACTTGCCAGGACAGAATTGAGAGGGAGGAAAACATCCGTTGAGCTGCTGGTCATACTCTTCTTAATTCACCCTGGGATACCATTGGCCTTCTTGGCCACAAGGGCACATTGATGTTCCATGTGTAATTCATTGTCCACCAGGACTTCAAGGTCTTTTTCCATGGAGCTTCTCTCTCTTCTTTTCCAGCTACATTGTTCAGTGGATGTAGAATTAAGTGCTAACTAATATATGCAAGCAAACTCGATCTTGACATTTGTCTTTGAAGGCCTTGGCCAATGTAGTTTGCTGGTTCAAGTACATTGGTGCCTATTCCTTAAGATACGGCTTCTGTGCCACTCAAAGACATCACTATTTCCTCCTTTTCTTCTGTTTATTTTATTTGGTTTTCTCCATAGATTTTTTTCCTAACAATGCAATTTCAACCATTATAATACAGAAGTATATTTTCCTGCTAATGGGAAGAAGTGACAATGAGGCAGAAGTGCCTAATAAAATGCTTTACTTCCAGTGATGTCATAAGCAACCGTGGGGAGCTGTAATGGATGTGCCGTAGTTTGTTTTTCTGCCAAAATGCTTTCTTTCATATGAAGTACAAATTGTACCTGTTCAGAAATTTAATTGTACAAGCTTATATGAAGTACGCATTTCTTCTAGTACTGTTGCCATGTCTGCAGGATCATAAAACAATGGTGTGGAGAGCTGCACAGAATGATGTACTATAGAACTCCACATCAGTATGAGAAGTACCAGCTGTCACTAAGAGCAGAAAATGGAGCAAGATAGTGTGCAGCTGGCCAGACTGCAACAAGTTTTTGGGGGTGTTGATGGACAGCCAGCTGAACATGAGCCAGCAGTGTGCCCAGGTGGCCAAGAAGGCCAATGGCATCCTGGCCTGGATCAGGAACAGTGTGGTCAGCAGGAGCAGGGTGGTGATCATTCCTCTGTACTTGGCTTTAGTGAGGCCACACCTCAAATACTGTGTCCAGTTCTGGGCCCATCTCTACAAGAAGGATGTTGAGGTGCTGGAGAGGGTACAGAGGCAGGCTACCAAGCTAGTAAAGGGTTTGGAGCTTGTGTCTTATGAGGAAAGGCTGAATCTGGGGCTGTTTAGCCTTGAGAAAAGAAGACTGAGGGGAGACCTTATTGCCCTCTACAGCTACCTGAAGGGAAGTTGTAGTGAGGCAGGAGTTGGTCTGTTCTCCCTGGTGACAAGTGACAGAACAAGAGGAAATGGCCTGAAGTTGAAGCAGGGGAGGTTCAGGCTGGATATTAGGAAGCATTTCATTCCAGAAAGGGTTGTCAGGCATTGGAATGGCCTGCCCAGGGAGGTGGTGGAGTCACCATCCCTGGAGGTGTTTAAAAGGCGATTGGATGTTGTGCTTAGGGACACGGTTTAGTGGGTTTTCATAGGGCTAGGAATAAAGTTGGGCTTGATGATCTTGAAGGTCTCTTCCAGCCAAAACTGTTCTATGATTCTATTCTGAGTTCAGACTAAAGAAGCCTTGTACACAGTAAACAAGGAGAATGAGTTGCTTTTGATTTGTAGGTAAAGGGGTAGTATGGAAAGAGTGCTGTGTGTTTAGAGATATCAAATTACCATCAAGCAGTTTGCCTGCAGATTTCATGTCCATAAAGATCTTTAGCCATCCAAGATGGACAAACTCTTATTCTGATGGAATTTACACCAAGACAACTGGAAGATGCTAATGTATAAATGGATAAAAGGCAGGTGCACAGTGCTTCTGGAGGTCCAGGTAATCTGACATTTCTCCTGCTGGTGATCCAGTGAGGACAAAGGCAGGTGATAAAAGTGAGCTGGCTGACTAGGTAAGTGATGGAAAAGATGGGAGGGGGAGTACAAGCAGAAGCTGGTTTTTAGGGCAAAAGGAGATTACAGATTTTTCTGTGAAGAGGGTGACTTGAAATAAACATCAATTATAGAGGATAGACAAGTAGAATAGCTAACAAAAATGTGCTGAAAGACAAAGGCCAAGCTTTATTCTAATGCAAAACCAATATATAGGAAATATTTCTTATCAAGGACTGATGAATAATTCTGAGAATCTTTATAAAGAAAGAAGTGTTAGGTACTCAGTTTTGAGGGGGAAAAAAAAAGAAAGCTTATGGTTGGTCTGTTTAGTATCACTGGGCCTTGGTAGGAAGAGTTATGTGTTTGATGGTTAAAATAGCTGCCTATAATTGAGGGAGGACAAAGTGAGGGAAAAGCATAGTGCTATTTTGATTAAATGAGCTTTACCTGTTTACATATTTTTGACTTCTGAGACCTGAGGGAAAAAAAAAAGTTGTTAACTGTATTCTGTCTGGTAAGCCACAAACCATCAGCTTGCTGTCACGTACAGGATGACTAACTCCGTAAGTACAGGAAACTTAAATTTTATGTACAGGTGGTCTTGTACTGCTAATACACAAATGTGATGAAGAAGATGATGGCTGCAATATTTTTAGAAGTCAGTGAAGTCACACCTGACATCGAAAGCTGCCAAGTAACCAACTGCGTAAAGTATAAATGTCTATGAATAGATTTTGGTTGTACATAGTAACTAAAAAGTTTAATCAGCAGCATTTATTTATTCCTTTTTAAAAAGAGCACTTGGAAGTCATTCCGACAAATCATCTGTAAAGACATGCCTTTTTTACTCCAGTTTTAAAGGAAGTTTTACTAGATGCTTAGGAAACAGAAAACTGAAACCATTTTAATTTTATAGTAATGAAAGATGTCCATCTGTTATTTAAATGAAGAGAAGTAAGAAAAAAGCTATGCCATTAAGTTTGGGTTAGAAGCTAAAGACTGCAAAAAGTGAGGGATGAAGGAAGGCCACCTGGAGTATATTGGATGCTAACGTTAGGACCACAAAAGTGCTTGAGAACAAGATAGAATATACTGACCCTTTCTTTTCTTTTCTTATCTACTGAACAGATATGTTTCAGTTGCTTGGCAAAATTGGATACTTCCATAATTTAGAAAATTGAGAACTTGATGATCAAACTGACTTCTCTGTGGACTTGTTCAACAGACAAGCGGCTTATTTTTTAAATTTCTTGATCACTCAAGAAATTACTGAATTATGATCCTATAATTAATTTGGTTCAGTCTTGTTTTAGGTTAGAGGATTCATACGTTCCCCAGTATATAATGTGAAACAATGTTTTATTCTTATGCTGCCTTTCTCTCCTGCTTGAACTAGCTGTGTATGTAAGAAAGAAGCACTGCTTATCTTTTGCATGTAACTGTTGCTGTTTGAGGACACAAAACGGTTTAATGTGCCAGTCATTTTTGGGTTGATAAAGAAATGTCTGCGGTCTCTCTGCTAGTAGCAGGCTATGTAGAACTCAAGCCATTCTCTTGCTCAATTTAGATGCTTGTACAGCTGCTGATGGTCCTTCATTCCTTCCCTACCTTTTGTGCTTCAAGTAACAAGTATTCCAAACTTATTCTGATTCTCTACAGTTACAAATGTGTTAGTTTATTTAAGAGCTGATATACCTCCCATCTAATTCAGAGCAAGAACTCTTTGAAAGTTTAGACCTGCTCAAGTTGGTCCGGAGGAGGACCACAAAGATGATCAGGGAGTTGGAGCACCTCCCATATGAGGACAGGCTGAGTACATTGGGGTTGTTGAGCCTGGAGAAGAAAAGGCTCCAGAGAGATCTTATAGCAGCCTTCCAGTATCTGAAGGGAGGCTACAAGAAAGATGTAGAGGGGCTCTTTATCAAGGGGTGTAGTGGTAAGATGAGGGGTAACAGTTTTAAACTGAAAGAGGGTAGATTTAGATTGGACATTGAGAAGAAATTATCTAGTGTGAGGGTAGTGAGACACTGGAGCAGGTTGCCCAGGTAAGCTGTGAATGCAACATCACTGGGTGTGTTCAAGGCCAGGTTGGAGGGGCCTTTGAGCAATGTGGTCTAGTGGGAGGTGTCCCTGGTCCTGTCAGGGGATTTTGGAACTAGGTGATCTTTAAAGTCTCTTCCAACCCAAACCATTCTGTGAAAGCATGAAGCTGGTTTCTACAGTTGTAGCTGAGCTAATAGGAGCACAAGAGGAGAAACCCTGTCTTCTTTTGAGTATCAAAGAAATTGCTTAACTACTGCCTTCCCCCTTTGCTTTCAGCACATACCACGTTATAATTGTGACCCAATTCCCACTGTTTGTTCTCTGTGTTATATTGGAAGATAATCAGTATTTAGTGCATTTCTTCTCTTGAATTTTATATTTTTATTAAACTTTATTTGTATTTTTGCTTGCTTTGGGACAGTAAAGAAATAGATGAGGTGGATATCTCTGGTTTAAACTTTTTAGTTAGCCTAAATACTGGTTTGTACCAGCATAACTTTGCTGGTTTTATTATACACATGTTGGTATAGATTTTAACATATGTAATGCATTTTAGTGTATTTAAGAGCAGGATGGGTAAAATCAATATTTTCCCACACAGTATGATCACCTTTTGTTATGATGTAACCTAAAGGAGTTTTAGTAAGCAAACTGGAGTCACCTATCATGATTTAACACCAGTGTGAGATAAACAGCAGATTGTATGTCCTTCAGGACATGTTAGGGTGACCTAGATGGATAGAGGAGCATATGATGTGCTGTGTGGTGGTGGGAAGTGTTGGTTAGCTTGATGAGCAATGATCTCTGCACATCAACAGCATGGTAATTGTCAGGATTTCATTTTTAAGCATTGCTGTGTAAACATCCAGACTTACTCTGAATCTCTGCAGTTACAAATATGTTAGTTTATTTAGGAGCTCATATACCTCCCATCTAATTCAGAGGGAAACAAATAATAAGGAAGATGTGTAAACATCTTGTATAAACAAGTGACAAGGAAGATGATGAAGGAATTAATAGCAAATTGGTTTTATGTATCTATATGTTAGATGGTGTTTTGAAAAATTGATTATGTGATAGAAGACAAAGGTTAACTTCAAATGTGTTATTTTATAGATTTTTTTATAGGTTTATGGGGGGAAACTGGACTGTGTGTGTTGTTGTAGAGAACATGCATTGAAACTATATTGAATGTTTTGATCCCTGGCATTATAAATATGTCTCAGTTCTGATCACTTAATGGTATTAAAATGAAAGCTGGTATCAAAATGAAAGCTGGTATCTAGAATGGAATTAGTCTGTTAATCTCACTACTGATCTTTACTGCAAACATTTTTCTGTACTAGAAAGAATTTTTAGTGTTTTTTCAGCTGTTAACAATGGTGACTGACATACGAAAAATCAACCTGTTAGAAAAGGTGGGGGGTTTTGTTTGTTTTTGTTTCAGTTGCAGTGTCTTACTGCTAGACAGAATATTGCATTGAGATGTCACCCAGTGTAGGTTTATAAGTGTTTTCTAAGAATCTAGAATTAAGTAATCTGCAGATAAACAGGTGATTCCTTTATTGATATGAAAGCTTTAAATGCAGACTGAATTTTTCTGTTCAGATCTTTTAATGGCCCATTGGAGAAGATCTGGAAGATGCAGTAGAGTTTATTTAAGATTAGATTAAACAGACGTCAGGTTGTTTTTAGAGCTCAAATCTGATTGTTAACTTTTTTACTTAGAACTGAGAATGGATCTGTATTTAAACTGCCCCACCCCCCAAACCTCAAATCCCTGCTTTGTTTTGCTAGCAGATCTAATATTGTATTTCACATATTGCTGGATGATACTGTGAACTGAAATGGGCGACTGCAGTAAAAAGGATTCTAGAAGATGCTTGAATATAATCTGCAAATTGCATTTTAGGCATGCAGTTTGGTGGCATTTCTGTCAATATCTGAAGGGCACATTCCTCCAGGCAATATATTTCTTTGTGACAAGCCTGCAAAGAATGAGAAATTAGGAATGAGGAGAAACTACTGGTAATTTGCAGACTACATAGAAACAGCAGTTTCTGCATGTTCCATCTATGATGTGTTGGTTCAAATTAAGTTTGATAAAAAGCCATTAAGAATTGAGGCAAAACACCCATCACTATAACCTCATTATCAGAGGGAACACAGCAGACTCATATCATGTTCTTTTCCAGATACTGCCATTTTCCCAGCATTTTAAATAAAAATTGTGTTCTTGCTTTTTTCAGATTCAGAAGCTATTTCTGCATTGACTTCTTCACGTTTGATCTGCAGAGGGTCGTTTTTCTGGACAGGAAAAACTAGGGATATTTTCCAATCAGTTGAATTCAGCATATTAATTTCCTTGATTTTTCTTGTGATCTGGGGATCACAGCACTGTGATTTCAAATGATAGAAATCTTTATTACCTTAGTGGACTGTTTGCCTTTTAGTTCAGCTGGCTTGTGGTGCTGGATTGTTTTTCCATGTTAGAAGTGGATTGTTATCCTGTTACTATGTAAAATCCAGGGGGATTTTATAAATCACTTCTAGAACAATATTTCCAGAAAGGAAATTAGCTTGCAACAGGGGTTTGGGTAGCTTTAAATTACTGTTAAAAAGTGGCAATCTGCTCCTTCATCATAGATTCTCAGGCAGGTTGTGAGGAGATCTTACAATAAGCCAATGCTTAATGTTTAGAAATTGGCTCAAACCATGAGATTAAGCAGTAGCATTAGTCTTTTTAAGAGTAATGTGATAATGTCATGGAGAAACAGATGATACCTCAGTGGCAGATGGCTCGTGCCTGTGTGAAGTGTAATAGAGTAAAAATAGATTTAGTTTTGACATTGTATATGTTTAGTCACAATCAGTAGCTGTTTTGGTTGGTTATGAATTTAATATGAACTCAAACAGGAAACTTCAGCTTCCATTAAGATACCCATTCAGTTGTTCACAGCTTACTAAAAAGTTTTAATACTGGACACTTGCTTTGATATTATATCCCTATTTCAAATCAGTACATTTTAAAAAAATCATATTTTTGTTCCTGCTCCACTAATTCATATTTTGAATATAGAAGTATATTAATTTATCCTAGTCTCTTCCTTTGTAGAGAACATTGCCATTCAAGAATGATTTTCATAATGTGCTTACTGGGTGAGTTAATGATATACTGCTATGGTGGTGAATTGATGTGCATAATAATTGTCAGATGAAGCTATGAAAAGTTTCTGGCAGTTCTTTTATTCTTTAAATTCACTTAATCAAGAAATAACACCCTAATATTTTTGTATCACTTAGTATGTGAAGGGCACAGCTGATGTTAATTTAATTCATAGCTGTGAATGTTTACCGATTTTTGCAAGAAAGTTCTCAGCTTGCTAATTGTATCTGTAATCAAACTGGTTAGTGATTTCTCCTAATTCAACTTCGTGAAGTACTGAGGAGCAAAATAAATGCAGAAGGAAGTAAAACATTTATAATAGTAATTGTTAACTGGAAAGTTATGGCTGTATGCGTACTAGTGTTGGTGGTGGAAGAGATGTCTAAAAATAGATTTAAGTATTGCTTGACTAGCACCACTCACCTCTGCCCTGGAAGGAAAGAGAGCTCAGGAATTTATGTACCCTAACAATGACTTGGCTTGTAGCGTGAGATCTATAATTAAATATACAATTATAGCAGCTATTTGCTGTTTGTTATTTCTGAAACAATTTTAATTTGAAATCTCCATAATGCTATAAAAACGTTTCTGAAATATGGGAAATATAAAATATTCATTCTGTTCCTAACAGCTGTTTTTTAACCTATTTCAGACAACTACTAGGTGCTTAATGGTTCTAACGATTTAGTATTTTATGCATAATTTGATAAATTCAGATATGAAGTCTCATCAGCTTAGCAGTTCAAACTGTTGCAGAATCTCCTGGACTAGCCATAAAAGGCCACAGGCTCAAGACAAATTCACTTAATTCAATTTAAAGTGCACAAACACAGATTCTGTAAAATCTGCAGTCTGAATTCCGTCTGTGCCTAGGTTTCTGCTGCATCCTTCTGTATTTTAATCTGAAACAGCTCTAGGACCCAATTTTGTACCATGTACAAACTCTCTTTAGTATCCAGATCACTTTGATCCTCCTCAAACTATGTCATTAAAAGTAATCATCTGTATTAGTGAGTCAGCATCTACTTAATATTTAGCTGATCACTCCTTGCTTACAGAACTGTGGGTGTTGGGTGCCACCAGCATTTTATATGTGCCCATGGTCCCTAAAAGACATACTGTTGGTTAAATACTGCATAAATAAAAATTAGATATGCTCCTCCCTAGTGTATTTCAGTATCTAAGAAAAGATTCAGGCTTTGATGTAGCAGAAGAGGGAAAAGGGCTTATGGGATGAGTGGCAGAAGGGAAAAAGAGATAAGTGTCATGATAATAGTGTCATGCAAGTTAACTACTAATTTAATTTAGATCAAATGTGTCCTTTTTTAGAAACAATGGTGTACATTCTGCTGTAGTTTAGTGTGTGTCTATGACTCCGTTTCATGTTTTTAATTAGAAATCTTACTACTGATTAAATTGGTATATTCCATCTCTTAAGTATTTTTACTCTGTTTCACAAATTTTCCACATTCCTCTCCTTTCTCATCATCAGTCTCTCTTGTGCTGCCATGAAAGAAGGCTGAGGTCTGAGCACATTTGCTGTGGCTAAGAATAAAAGTCCTGAAAAAGCTCTGACCATTTGGAGCTGTCACTGTCTCAGATCCATGTGCTGATGGGAAACCCTTAGGAATTGTAGAGGAAAAAAAGCTGTGAAAAGGAAGAGGGTCGCATAGGAGCAAAGGGTGAGGGCACCAAATCTAAATAGTTTTCTCATGGATTTGAAGCCTCCCTTGTTATCCGAAGGGCTCATGTCACATTGTTTGTGGTGCTAATTGGCCTCCTGATGTGATGTGCTGATGTCCAGTCCTCTCTAAAGATGTTGTCAGTTCTGTAGCAGCAGTGGAAATCTTTGAAATGGCTGGAGCTTGGGTGAGAGTTGTTACAACATTTTTTTTTGTTGGTTTTCTTTTTAATTCTTAGTTTGAGCCTGGTTGGATTCTTTATGTTACCACTAACAACAGAGCTTCCTCAGGCTTAACTAGACCTCGTTGTGTAGCTTGGCACAGCTACTCACTTCTAGTTGGTGAGCTAGCACAAATGTCAGTTACAGAAAAGTAAAACTTGGTAAAGAATTGTGACAGTGCCTGAGATGCAGAGAGTTTCTGGTCTGGTATATGCTAGTTTTGTGGTCCTGAAGCCTGCACTGTGAGGTTAAGCTAAGTGGTCCAGGAAGTATGTTTTCTTGATCAAAAATCTCGGGTAGTTTTCTGCTGTGCATTGTTTGTGTCTTGGTTTTTGAATTTCAGATACTACTGTATTGTGTACTCCAGAGACAAGAAACAAATCGCTATGAAAATAGATCACTTAGCATGTTCGTTGTGTAAGGGGAAAAAAAAGACTTATATTATTAAATGAATATAGTGTTTAAATATGCCAGCTATATTAATATTTCAAATACTTGACTGTAAAGCTTTGCTATAATAATAAAATTTTAGCATTAAGTTTGGAATATAATGTTTGTGTCATGACTTGTATTTTCTGTTTTTGTTCCTGGCTTAGTCTCTGGCTATTTGAGCTAATGTGATGGCATCACAGCAACGCAGTCAGTAAACATCAGTAAAACCTTAAGTAGAATTATTAGCAACAATATATAGTAACAACTTAATCCTCCTCACATTTACTGTTTTGCAAAACAACCTTGATCTATAGAAATTAAAAGTTTGCAAGTCTGTGAGCACTGGATCTACTTTGGTGAATGTATTTGTTACCTCCTGTAAAGTTGAAATACTTTCTAAATGAATAGTGATTTCCCTAATTTCATTGTCCATAGATAAAAGCCATCTTGGTTCTATAAAGGGATTTTCATGACACTTTTGTTTTCATGGTGGAAAGGATACTGTAATTACTGTGAGATGAAGCATTGTGCATTATGAATTCCTCAATGGTTGAATCAGTGTGTGATTACTCAGCTGCTTTAGTATGACTTGGAAAAAGTTTCTCAAACAGCAGTTAGATTGACTAGATAATTATGCTAAAGTGGACGCACAGAAATGCATATCTTCACAGTTCATGAAAATCACTAAATCTCAACTTTCTCCCCTGGAAATGTTTCCAAATAAGCCAACTGACCTGCTTCCTTTCATATATATTGGCAGTGACCTTCACTCCAAACTAGCTGTTGACTTCTTAGGATCCTGTGTTGAAGTTGGCCCTAATGTGGTAGTGTTGGTGGGTTGCACCACATGACCATGAAAAGTCCCTTCCAAGGTCCATCATTCAGCATTTCTAATTACTCGGGGCAAATACTGGGTAATAGTGCTGTGTCTTGCTGGTTTTAGAGGGACTATTTGGCTTAAAGGTAATTAAGAGGTATAATATATTTCTTCAACAGCTGGGCCTTCTGATGGTGGTGTAGATATAAATCTTTATACTTCGTAACAACTTTCTATTTTGGTTTTATTACAGAACTTTTCAGAGCATGCGTGCTGAGGCTTATTCTTTGAGAAACGGGCATCGTGATTCGTAAATGGTTCCTTGCGGTTCTGAGAGTTGAGAAACTCCTCCCCTCTAATGCATGTTCCTTGTAACAGTTGCTCACTGGTGAGACCAATTTGGCCATATTGGTAATTTCTGCTAATTGCAGAAATGGCACTACTCTAAAGGGGGGGGTTTGAGCCACAGGCAGTTTTTCTAAACCTGGGTATGTTTGCTTTGTTGCAAAACTGCACTTTGCATCAGAGCAGTTACAGCGTGAGAGTTTTTGCAGCTATATCCACACAAGTGAGAGAAATAATTTGGAAGTAGTTTTTTTAAAAAAATTGAAGTCAAATTTGCAATCTTTCTTGTTTATGCCTTGGAGACTCTTCTTTGACCCATTTCCCCAAGGGACAGCAATCAACAACAAAATTCAACGCATCTGATACATCTGTATAGGTGCAGGATGAATGTGTTTCTTTAACTGTTTTGTTCAAATGTGCTGTTACAGTATTGCAAGTAATGAACAAAGTTTCCTTTTGCTAGCATCTAGGTGTTCTCATTCCTTTCCAAGATAATTAGAAATCTCTAACTGAATTGTAGGCACTCTGTCAAAACAAGAAAACTTTTAATATTAAAATCCAAGTTGTACAGCAAGTTAGCCAGTCAGGGACCTATAAAAGTGCCTTTTGCATTCCGGTGTTGTTGATAAGCATACCCATATCCCGTGGCAGAACAGTTCCCAACTGCATGTCCCCTGCAGCATATGAGCAGTGTTGCCAAATATAGGTTATTTTGGGGCATGCTGGAAGCAAATGCGGATCTTTGTTTGCTCACTGAGAATGCACCATCAGCTGTCATCATCCTGTGCTGAAGGATTCTGGTTGTCAGCAGCTGTGACAACATTGGTACTAGGAGGAAACAAATCCTCAAGTAGGTCAGTCTTATGCCACTTAAGCTAACGTATCATAATTAACATCTTAGACTTGTCCACCCAAGACTAGTGGGAAGATACTGATGCCCCTGAAACTCATCAATTTTTTTTTGCCAGTGAGGCAATCCATGCAGCAGAGATTGTTTCTTTGCATCAATGTAAATGTCTGTCTTTGGTTCAGATACTGAAGTAGTGAAAAATGAGACATGGCGATAGCATCTGCTCCCAGGAAGAAGATGCATGCACTCTTCCTTGAAAAATGGACTTGGAATCCTTTGTATCTCCCTAGCCCTCCCCTCTTGCCCCTTCCTGTTCCCCACTGTGGGAATCCATGATTAACTAAATCGCCTGTGGTTTGCAGACCTTCCAACTTCTGTGCGAAATGTCTGTTTTCAAAAGGTGCACTATCTAGAGAGAAATATTTTGCCAGCTGTGTTTATCTTTTATTTTCTCAATTAAGATCATATGTTAGTCTTTTTTCAAATCTATCTCACTGTAAGATGTTTTTCTCACCTGTCACGTTTTGATTAAATAGGAATCTTGCCACTAACCACTGATAGTAAAAACTCTGTATTATTGTTGTGTATGAAATGATTATGCACAGCTGTATATACTCACCTGATACTAAATAAAAAACTATTCTGGTTATGGGTATTCTTGTGCAGGCAAAACCTGCTACACTGGGGACAATGTTGCTGACTGTACATAACAATAAGACTTCCTTGATCTGCTTCAGAGATTCTCATCTTCTAAGTCCTTTTCAAAAAGAAAACAATAAAACTAATCTTACTGCATTGAAATTATTCTTGGCTTACAAGATGGGTTTGAGTGCTGCAGTATGGTATCTATTTTTGCTTAATGTGAGTCTCTCCTGTGGATAATCTTGACTAATCTGAAGTCTTTTTAGCCAAATTTACTTTCTGACATGAGTGTAAGTGGATGTTTAAGGGCAAGTATAGATA
Source organism: Todiramphus chloris collaris (assembly GCA_025345505.1). NCBI lineage: Eukaryota > Metazoa > Chordata > Aves > Coraciiformes > Alcedinidae > Todiramphus > Todiramphus chloris. The sequence continues at coordinate 6,893,883 of JANVCC010010406.1, forward strand.
ATCTGGCTTTTACAGTAATCTGGAATTATTTAAAAAATAATTCACTGTTTGTGCTCTTTTCGTTATTTAAAATGCAGGATGGTTGTCATTGGCTGAAAGCTGCCTGAAATGTCTCTGAAGCAAACAATTTTTAAGATACTCGTTCCCAGCTCTTCCTTAAATGAAGAGTGCGTGTTGTGATTTCCTCATCCTCCTTTTTCTTTTCTTTTTACTCCATCCCACCCCACCAAGTGTTCAGGGTTCATCAATATTTGTTCCACATCCTCTGATAAAAAATTGAAAGAATGACAAGGACTTGAGGTGAAATGTATCTGTGTGAAAATTACAGTAAGAAAGATGTTTATTGGGTCAGTTGCAGGCCTTGCTTGCGGAAAGGCAGTAGTAAGCTGGAACTGAAATACTTGGAGATATGAGCAGCCTGCAGAGTACAGTGAGGTGATCAGAAGAGCTGCACTGGTGCAGACCAGCAGTCCCAGCTGGCAGGCATTTTCTAGCAGCAGTTGGGTTATACCCAAGGAAGAGTAAGGACGGGATGAACATATGTGATGGTTCCCCCAATGTACTCTCCCTGTGCTTTATGGTGAGTGATAGGGCTCTTCTGCTGTGACATTTTGGTTAGAGGAACCTGACAGATATGGAGACTTAAGTCTGATGTGGTTGATACAATGTGCTAGACCAGGGCTAAATAAGATTTCATTAGGTATATTTGCCTTGAGAGTAATTTTTCATTGGTTGTCTACAGCATCTGTTACCGTTTCTGCAAAACACTTAGGGAAGTGGAGGTCCTGGTGCGTGGTTACCTTGGGCTCCTCTGAATACCCCGGTGTATTTTCTTTGGCGGTTTTTGTGCTTTTCTGGAAACTGCACCTGGTGATGTGAATGTGGGGAAGCCTGGAGAGATTCCTGCTATGGAAGGCTCATTAGTGTTTACAGTTCTAGTTACAGCACACTCTTAGCTATTCTGTTCTGATACAGGATTAAGGTTTTCTGACTCAGTGTCACAATTCTAAGTGACATTAAGGTAACATCAGTTGCAGTGAGTTAATTTTTCTTGTCTGATTCTGTAGCCGTTGTCCTTTGTTCAGTGTATAGCTGCTTAACCTCCAAAGCCGGATAACCTGAAATACCCACGTGGTGCTTTGTGTTCCTCCCCTTGTGCGCACACATCTCCCTTGCTGTATTAGCTCCTGTGGGTGACTGGGGTTGGATGAGCCCCTTGTGCTTGGTGTGGAAGTCTGCAAATGGTTCATCATTTGGTAATTTTATTCTTCAGGACATTTCAACAGAGGCAGTCTAACAGGTGGCAGGAAATGATGCAAGAGTAATCCTTGTTTGGATTTTTGTTGTTTTGTTTTTTTCGTGTGTGATGATTATGAGGCTAGCTATTTCTTTGATCATTTTTCTAGTCTGAATGCTCTGCCTGAAAAGTCTTGACCTTACGCCTTTTTCTTTCAGAGGCATAGTCACCTGACTGTCCCAGTGTCAGATCTATCCCTGAACTATCGTAGTCTCTGAATTAATTCTGCTTACCCTAGTAGGGCTATTGCAAACAGGCATTTCTGCTGTTTGAGAGGTTGTATACAGTGCCTCTGAATAGCTTTTGTAAGGATTAAATAGTTTTTCAGTAGGAGCAAAGCACTGTGGGAAAGGAAAGAAGCATGCTGCTGTGGCAGTTTGACAGACTTTCTTCTAAGACCCCAGATTTCAGAATCTGGTTTGCTCCATGCTATCTGTCTTGATCTTTTTGTTTTGAGTGCTGCTGTTCTGTATTTCTGAGGCTAGCTAAACAGATAGAAGCTTCCTTCAGCAGGAAGCTTTGCAGACGTGAGGCTTTAGTGTTACTGTTCCCCCCTTGCTAATTGTATGTCCTGGTTTTCCTTCTGTTGAGAATAAATGAAGAGATTTACACAGTATAGTGAACTGGGGTGCATTTGTTACAAATGCAGAAGCTGGCACCAGTGACTCTTGAATGAGGAACAGGACACATAACGTGAGAAAATTGGTTATAGCAAAATCCTGCTGTGGCTATACTGACTTCTGAAGAAGTTCGTTCTTCTGTGATTGTACTGTTGCTTGTTTCTTACCCTAAACTAAGGAACTTTCATTCCTCCTGGAGCAGTTTTGATTTAAAAAAGTGGTTTAAGATTTTTTTTTTTTTTTTTGAGGACACATTTATGATGATTTTATAATGAGCTGATTCTGCTTTTAATTGGAAAGGAAGACTTCCATTTATAGGGAAATCCTTTGAATGAAGCAATAACTCGTGCTTCCCCCAGTTTAACTTTTTTTCTTTTCCTAGGTACTACGCATTTGAACAGATTATACTTTGACTCAGCTTAACTGTTTGATGTGATTTCATGCTCAGTTAGATGACCTGTTTGACTATAGTGACATTTAATCCCTATGAAGACATGTTCTGCTTCTGTCTTTGTTGAAGGCAAAATTTACCCTTTCCATAGGTGCACCCACTGATTTTGAATGTGTTCAGTCGAATGCACCGGATGGTTTTGTTTGTTTACAATTGTTCTACTTCAGTGAAGACAGACAGCCTCAGTGATCTGATAGGATTTATTAAATGTGTTGCAACTTTCTAAAAAATTCCCAAAGCTAATGATACAGAAAAGTGCTGTTTTCTTGTTCTGCTAATTTCAGCTTGTATTTTTTTTCTTCCTTCAGAACTGTGTGCAAATCTCTTCTGTTAGAGATTTAATCTTTTAATACATCAATTAAAAATGGAGTAGAAATGAAACAACTTTGTAGGCAGAATGCTGTAAAACAAAAAATAGGATAAAAAGCAGTGTTTTGTACTGTTATCACACACAAAATAATCTTCTCCAAAAGTATATATGTGATTTTTACTCTCTTGTAAGTCAAGTTCCCTGAAATCTTCAAGCTACTGTTAACACACATGTATGTACACCTTTTCTTTTTAACAAACAACCCCAAAGCTCTGAAAGGAAACTAAATATACAATGTAAGAAATATATTACTTTGTTATCTAGCAGGGATAGTGTTGACTGAAATTTTTGTACCTTTGTTTTAAACAGAATGTTGGCTTTGAAAGCTCAGGGAAGAAGCAGCAGGGAGAAAAAAGTAACACAGTGGTGAGTATCTTATTTTTCTTTCCTCTTGACCAGCTACATGGTATTTCAAAATAAAATACGTTATTTTATTCTGCATCATCTCTAATGTTACTCTGAAGGCAATTTTTTTTAGTTGAAAATATCTATTGAAGAGCCAAGTGAACGATACGTATTTACACATCATTGTGTGTATGTATAGAAAGGGGAATATATGGAAAAATGAAGTTGCAGGAAGATAACTCCATTTTAAAGTTCAGTATCCTTTATTAAATGTTTTGGCTTGTTGAGCTTTGGCATCTTATACTGCTTTTGAACTTTTTTTCTTATTTTTTAATTTATTTACATAGGAAATATCATATTTTAAAAAGACTCTGATAAAAGATGCTTGAAAAAAGGCTTTGAATGCTTGTTGGGCTGGCTTCTTACTCTCCTTTCTGGTTTGCTGATCTAAAGCCTGGGTGAACATCACATCATACCATTTCTCTCTTACTGGTATATTAACATTCTTCAGCTAGAAAGCATACTTAAAGACATGAAACGTATTAAGATGACAAAGTTTTATTTTCTGTTAAAAGCTCTAAGCAGAAGCAACACATCTTCAGAATTGGCTTTTTTTCATTATTAATCGGTGCAGATAGCACGAAGTTGCTTTTGCCTCATATTATAAGGATTTCTAGAGGCAAGTATTTCTTATGAATAAAAAGAATGCTCAACAGAGTATTTTGTCTTCAGAACTTCTCTGTGCTTTTCTGTGGAGACACTTCTCATCAACCCCCACACCACCTTCGAAGAAAAGCCAACAACATATGACAACAGCTTCCATCTGCTCTTATTTTATTAATGATGTTGCTCAGATGGTGGAAGTGCTAAGAAACACTGATGTTTCAGTGACTAATTTTGAGATTTACTAGAAAATACCAGTTTAAAACATACAAAATATTCTGCATATTTTATCTGGCATTCTTCAAACAGCGCATAACCTAATAAGAAAGAATCATGTGCACGTGCTTGTGTTTTCCAGCCTTTTGCGTTCTTTACAAGGCTGTAGGCTTTGTGTGTGCTTTGGCATTCTCTGCTGAGCTAAGAAACTGTGCTGTTGCTGCACTGCCTCATCTGTGCTTGCTGCTCCATGAGGCTTGTTGCTTCTTATGGGCAAATGACTAGCAATGCTGCTTCTTTTCACTTCTCCTACGCTGCTTCATCTCTTTTGACTATGTTGTTATAACTGGAGGAATTAAGACAGTGTCTTTTCATTCTGATTGAACAGATGTTGACAGTGTGTGATACACAGCATTTACTTATACAGTAGATATAGATATAATCCTCAAAGGACTAAACCCAAAGCATAAGCAGGTTAATATGGTTTTATACCCCTTCCAGAGGCTTACCATCTCTTAAGTCTGGTTGCTTTGTGTATTTTTATTGTTTTCTTCCTAGAAAGTCAGGAACTTGTCCTGCTTGTTTCCATGGATCTTTTTCCCAGTAATGTGAAATTAGTGGATTCTGAAAGCAAAACCATTCTGAAGTAGTTTGGTACAGATAGCTGTGATTACTAGCTGTATAGTAGCTGTGTTTATATATACTGCATATTTGTGGCTTTGGCTTTGGTTTGGTTTTGTTGTGGGTTTTTGTTGTTTGGTTTTGGGTTTTTTTTCTTAAAAATGAGATATGGTGGCTAGTGGAGAATGGGAGTTCTCTTCAATATTCTATTAGGATATATATTACATGTTCCTGGCTGTGTATTAACTGAAAAGTGAGAAACACAGAACACCAAGCATTTCAGGTCCAAGATTTAAAGGAATTCTATCCATTTGAAAACATCAGTGTGGAAATACTGAAATATCAATGTCAGGGCTTTTAAAAAAACCTCAGTTTTTTGGAATATTCTCTCAAGGTTTGAGGGACTTCTGCAGTTTCCTTCAAACTTCAGTTTGTCATAATCAATATCCTTGAATTTTTATGGTTTATTTTTTTGATATAGGGAGAAGAAATGAATGGGTGAGACACAAGCAGAGAGGTTTTAAAAATCAATTTATTCTTCTTAATATTTTCTTAGTAACACTATAAATACATATGCAAAGAATATGCAATCAAGTCAAACATCAGAAATGAATCACAGAATATTAGGGGTTGGAAGGGATCTCAAAAGATCGTCTAGTCCAAATGAAGCTCAACTCTAATGCTAATTTCAGCAGCATTGTTAATGGTGTACAATTATAAACCATTCTTCAGTTGAAATGTTACAGTATCCAAACTTGGATAGATTGGCTGTCCAAGTGGAAGTGACTTTCTAGGGCTGCCCCAGAAAAAGAGCAAAAGGAAATGTGTGAGAACTAAGGTGCGATTATCTGGGCTGCAGTTGTGTAATGACAAGGTGTGGATTTCTGTGTACTTATTAGGTAGTGTTTATATGAAAAGTCAGTATATTTAAAAAATTGCAATCATTTGGGTATCTGAACATGACATTTATTTTTTATTGTGGACTTAATCTACCATTCTTATCATCCTAGGTTGAGGATTGTAAGAATATTGACTATTACTGCATTTCATTTAAAGGCTGTATTTGAAGTAGAATATTTTACTATGTAGGTATTTGCTAAGAGGTCTTTTGCTTCTTTTCTCAGTTTACAAATAATACTGTTGTTTTGTTTTCAGTAAATCAATATGGTTTTGTGATTGTTAAATTTTTGGCATAAGGCCAAGTATTGACTGCTTTGTTGTATTGCTTTTTTACAGTTACAAAAATTAATAAATTCTCTAAGGATTTCTTTTGATACATTTAGAGAAGGTTTTACTTGTCATAAGAACTCTTCAGATTTGTTTTAGCATAGGCTGTTTAGGTAAGTTTCTAAGATGGAAAATAACTGTTACAGCAAATACCTGGTTAGGTAGTCTGAGATTTGATCAAGCAGGAGAATGCTGTTGTTGCACAAAAAAAGGTGCAACCATTACAACTAAGTACACAGGTATTATAAAATAGTTTGGTGAAGAACTTGAGATCTTAATGATGTAAAAGACTTCTGAATATTTTAAAAGAAAACAAAATAGAAATAATAAACTGAAATCTGTGTAGAATTTACTTCCCAGAATACAATAAACAGTTTAAGCAAATGTCTTCAGAATTCACACCTGACACTGCTCTTCTAAGAGTACTTGAAATTACCTTGCTGCTGTGGCCCTTGGAGTTGGGTGGGTGGTTTTGATTCTTTGTGGGTTTGTTTTTTTTCTTCTAATGTATATATTCATTGAGAGCTTGGAAAGTAGTGAACCCCAAGAGAAGCTTTAAGTATTGTTACCAGCTTTAAGTTTTGTATTTCAGTAAGCTGGGAGTAGAGTATCACTGCTCATGCTTATGTCCTAGGAACTGTTGAGTTGGTAAAAGCAAAACTGTTCCCTTTCTTTTCTGAAAAAATACAGCAAGCATTTTTTCATATTTTTGCATTTAACAATTGATTATTATGTACTGTCTTTACTAACATGTTCCTCCTCCTGTTGTTACCATTCACTCATTGTTGTTTTATGAATGATGCCTTTTATTTCTTTTGCTGCGAATGCTGTATGTGAGCAAATACAGTGTGTTTTTTGGCATTCTCTGCCATGCCTGATGTACACCCATGGATTCAGTTCAGCATTGTTTTCATATCAGGAGCAGGGAGATGTGGACTGCAGCTTCACAGTAAACTAGTGAAATGGTTCCAAAATCCGTTTTATTTCCTACCACTTGTTCTCTTCCCCAGAGTGTAGGACTGTCTCTTCTGGATTAATATTTACTGTGTATCTAAGCTTACTGTTGATTTTGCTTTCTTCTGTTGGTCCTGGTCTTCCAAACGAATGCTTTGCTTTTCTGGTTCCAGTGATTTTTATTCTATTTGGGAAATGTTTCACTGCTTTTAGATGTATTGGGTTTACATGGCACAGTGAGGCTGCTGGGGTGGCTTCTGTGGAAGTATGCCAGAAGCTGCCCCCATGTCAGATGGAGCCAATGCCAGCCAGTGTCAAGATGGACCTGTTACTGGCCAAAGCTGAGTGAGTCAGTGATATTGGTAGCACCTTTGTGATAACATATTTAAGAAAGCATGAGAGCAGCCAGGAGAGAGGAATGAGAGTATGTGAAACACCTCTGCAGACTCCAAGGCCAGTCGGTGAAGAAGGAAAGGGAGGCAGTGCTGCAGATGCTGGAGCAGAGATTCTCTTGTGGTCTGTGTAAAGATCATGATGAGGGAGGGAGGCTGTTGCCTTGCATGCAGTGGAGGTTAATGGTGGAGCAGATAACCGCCTGAAGCAAGTGAAGGACCCCGCACCAGAGGAGGTCAATGCCTGAAGGAGGCTTCGGCCCCATGGAGAGTCTGAGCTGGAGCAGGCTTCTGGCAGGCCTTGTGGAGAGAGTTGTCCACACTGGAGCAGGTTTGCTGGCAGGACTTGTGACTCTATGTGGGACCTGAAGGATTGCAGCCCATGGAAGGGACCCATGCGGCAGCAGTCTGTGAAGAACTGCAGTGTGTGGGAATGACTCATGTTAGAGGAGTTCACGGAGGACTGTGCCCCATGGGTGGGGCCCCATGCTAGAGCAGGGAAGGAGTGTGAGAAGGAGGGAGTGGCAAAAACAAGTATGATGAACTGACTACAAACCCCATTCCCTGTCTCCCTGCTCCGTTCAGGGCGTGGGGCTGGAGAAGTTGGGCATGATAGAGCAGCTTGATGGGCACTTCACAGCCAGTTGAGGTCAACCCATCACATACATACCATTCACTGTAGTTACAGTATACATCTGATAGAATTATAGTCTTTGATTTGCCCTAGTTTCTCCAATATCTTTTTTGCATATTGATTAATTACACAGCATTGTCCACTTGCTACTCCACTGACTTTTAGCAAGTGTCAGCTACAGCTTCTAACAGTGGAGGTCTGACAGCTATAAATAAATCAGAGGCTGCTAGTAAATACTTTGTCTGCTGTTTGATCAGTGAAGAGGAGAACCCTCAATTTCAAAATGGAAGAGTTAATTATTTTTTAATTGGATATTGTGGCCTTCTTGAAAAAGTGGTGTTGTACCCTTGATCAGTTTGGCCTTGCTTATCGATTCTGAAACTTTAAGGTGCTCCAAGTCATTCATGGTCTCAAACAGGATGGACTGTATGAACTGATACCTATCTGTCTAATTATAGGTATAAAGCAGAAAAAATAAGATGAAGCTTTGGTGTTGGTGCAGCTGTGTACGGTTTCACAGCAAAACATCTTTACATTGTGAACTCTTACCTTCTTGTCTTTCTGATCATACAAGTTAAACACTACCATTACACCATACTTACATACGCTACCATAGTTACATCAGAACAAACTTATTTTTTCTCAGAAATTTGAGACTTTGCAGAATAGCTAGCCTTCATCACCACTGAGCCCCCGAGGGAAACCTGTCTGCATAGTTGCTGCTACCTTCAGGATATAGGCAGGCCAAAGGATAACATTTTCTTTTGTCCCATTTTGTTGTTGCTGTAAAATTTGTTTCCAATTACTGTCACACTTAATGTATAAGTGAAGACTATATTTTACTGAATCATACATTTCTGTTTAATTTAAACCCCCCCTTTTGTGGTTACCACAGAAACTCAAGCATCTCTGATCTTTAGGTATGATTCTCAAGTCAGCTTGGAAGAGGGGATGTGAAATAAATGCTAAAAATTTCTCATGGAATAAATAATAATAATAAAATAAAATAAAAATCTGAAATCTGACTATTTATGGTTATCAAACACAGAAATTTAAACCGGGTCTTTTTTAACACAATTTTTTTCAGTTCACAAACTGAACACAACTAATTCTCCTTTATGCCTTCCAACTTTTTCCTATTCCTTCAAGAAGTAAAAAAGCCACAACTGTATGAAGATCCTAATTTTTCTTCTGACTGTGAACACTGAACCCAAGGGAAACTTATGCTAAGGCTGTAATGGTTTATGGAACTAGAGGGGTTTATCTGTGTTTCCCCCCACCCCGTGTTCTGTAGTAGATGTGCCTTATAAAAATTTGGAGACGTTAAATGGTGGAGAAAAATAAACTATCACAGTGTTGTAGATCTATGAAGCATAGATAGTATGCTATCTATGTATTTGTGGTATATATATGGTATATTATGAAACAAAGGTATTTCTGCTTGCTAGACTTAACTGTGGTAAGGGAAACAGTGCTATACTTTGTGTTCCCTTCAGCCTTCTGTGTATTTACCCAAACTACCCGTGGAGAAGTTATTATTTTGAGCAATGTATGAAAAGCACATGTTCTGTGCAACATGATATTTTCCTATCTTTGATAATTTTAACAGTAGGCTTTCTTCTGTAGTACATCTTTCCTTTTCTTCATTACAGTTTTTCTTCTTGGACAACTGACCACAACATAGGTGGATATACAGACAGATGGGGGTGGTGGATGGTGTTTGACTGTCTCTCTATATAAATACATGTTGCAGAAGAGTGGTGGTGTGGAATACTTCCTGCCGCACCCATTTCCTATTCTTGGCAGCCATCTGTGTTGTGGATCATTGATAAACAATTCTTCATATACATGTAGAAGTAAAATTTGAACAAACATGACAAATTTTAACTAAATCACATTGTGTGGTTTCCTGTATTTACTTAAATGAATCTCTTGGTTCATTTGAGTCTTTGAAATGTTATAATTAGATATATGCTCAAGTTGGCCAAATCAATGGGTTTTGGAGCAGGGTTGCTTATTAGATGCTTAAATGTGAGATTGACTTTTGGGCATAACACACGAGCTGTGAGTTTAGGAACTTCAACACAATAACTGACTGGAGATATGACCCAACATTGTGATGTGGTGCATGAATTTGTTTACTGATCCACGTTTATAGAGCTGTGGATGCATGTGATGTTCAAAAAAAAATTTTTTTTTTTCCTTCCTACACTCCAGCCCCCTGAAGCTCAAGATCTCCCTTACTAAACAAAGGAGTATGTTGGGAAAACTAGATATGTGTGTTTTGCATTGCTAGGCCTTATGAATTTTGTAGCTTCATAAACTTTTGAGACCTGATGAAGTACGACTAGGTGCAAAGACAATAGCCACTGAAAAAGAGGGTGCAAACAGTGTAATTATTTATATGAACCATGTGGTGAACTCTATGATATTCTGGAAAACAAAACATAATTCTAAGCAGATGAAATTACTGGACAAAGTTTATTGATGGCTGCAGCTACTATGATACAGGTCTTCCTCTGCCAGACTTGCGGTAATTAGCACAGGTACAGTCTCTGCTTCCAGCCCTTGTTTTTTCCAAGGTCTATGTTCTCCTGTTTATAGTCCAGTTTGAAGAGATGTTGGTGCTTCTTTCTGAAGTTTGTGTTTTTTCCACAGCACTACAGACCTCTGAAGTAACAACAAAATGAGACAGTATTTCTTTTTGATAAAGGCTTTATCATTTGTAAATGTTGTCTGTGAAATTCCTCTTGTGTCTTCACGTGCAACCTCTGAGACTTGGAGAAGGTGTGGGTGGCTCTGACCCAGCAAGCACATCAGCTTCCATAGCATCTTTGGCATCTGGCTGTGGGTGGCTGGGGGAAGTCATGCTGGAGCCTGTTCCCATGGAAGAAGCAGAAGGAGGTTGCACTGTCTCTTTTGCTGACTTGCCCAATCTGTGGAAATCCCCAACGTGAAATTTGCAGTCTCTAAACTATTTGCATTGCAGTACAGTTAGATATTTTCTTTTAGATTTTTTTTTTTTACATAATGTGTCTGGAATTTTATGGGAACTGTTAAGTTTTCTGCTAGCTAGTCAACACTGTAAAAAAAATCCTAGCAATACTGAAGCATTGTTTAAAAAGTCTTGACATCCCACAACTTTAATGAAGAGTTTCCTTCCATCTTTTTAACAGATGGATGTAGAGTCTGACTGTATCCAGCCTGAGTGATAAGTTGTACTTCTGTTTAGTGAAAATGCTGAAGTACAGGAGTCCTTCAACCTGTTGTCATATAAATTAAACACACTGTGAAGTACTTGTCAAGGTAGCTGCTCACAGAGAAAAATCCCAGTGTGTGACTTTTTTTATTGTTTTAGAAGAGGAGTCTTGCAGCCTGTGACTTCATATAGTGCAGTGGCCATGCTATTTTATTTCCTCCCTACATTACCAGCATACTGTCTGAAAGCTGAAGTGTAGTCTGCTAGATGTGCCTAAAAGACTTTTTTGGAACTTGGAGGAGAAGGTTTCCTGTCACCAATCCAGAAGTTGAAATTTCATCAATTAAGAAAAAAAAAGGGGGGGGGGGGGGGGGGGGGGGGAAAATTAAAAAAACCCCAAACCATTGTAATTTGGAGTGTGACAGTTTGAGAAAATAAATACTCAGTACTGTTTTGGAAAAGTGTGTATTTTTAGATCAGTTTCCCGAGGAACTGAAACTTACATGGTTGTTTTGTCCATCTGCACATGTTGGTCCTTCCTGAAAAATTGTTGAGTCTGTCATCTGATTTCAGCCAAACGTGAAATTTAAGGTGACATTTTGAACAGGATAGTTTCTGAATTTTGTGAAAATTCATTGCAGATTAGAGGAGAGAGGCCTAAACTTGTGCTCATGTTGAGGAGAAAACAAGAAGAACGTGGCTGATGTATGCCATCAGTAATCAGCTAGCCAGCACCCTTTAGGTTTGCTGTCTCCTGCTGAGTTGGAACATTGCAGAAGCTGTGGAGAGTAGAGGGGACTGTGGTAGCAATGATTGAATTTAAAGGAAGGAAGATAGATTTCCATAGCAAGGTGAAATTTCCTTAGCTCGAGTGTGCACAACAAGATGTGTTGAAGTTTTCCAAACTGAATGAGGTTGCAGAAAGTAGTCAACTTGGAAACCTTTCATCTTAAATGGTAGATAGAACAGCCGGTAGAATCACAGAATGCTTTGGATTGGAAGGAACCTTAAAGTCCATCTAGTTCCGATCCTGTTGCCATGGACAGGGACACCTCCCATTAGACCAGGTTACTGAAAGGCTCCATCCTACCTGGTCTTGAACACATCTAGTGATGGAGCATCCACAACTTCCCTGGGCAGCTTGTTTCAGTGTCTCACCACCCTCACAGTAAAGAATTTCTTTCTAATGTCCAATAGAAATCTACCTTCTCCCAAAAAAGTTACCCCCTCATCTTATCACTGCAGTCCCTGATAAAAGAGTCCTTCCCCAGCTGTCTTATAGGCTCTCCTTCAGATGCAAGAACTGTGCTGGTTCCTCTTGTTGTAGTCTGTCATTAAATGACAGATTTGAGATTAAGTTACATTAATCTTAACACACTCACACATGCAAAAATGGCTTTCCTATAGCTGGGTTTTAGTATTCTGTAGAGGGTGGATTTTATTACAGCAAGCAGATATGTCATCCCAGTAACCTTTGTAATGATAGGGATAAGCTGTGTTGTAAAAACATGATACACACTAAAGAACTGCTGCTTCAAAATTCTCTGTTTTTCAGCAATGTAGGGCTGTGTTAGCAGGTGAAAAATTACAGGCTAAATTGTGACAATTTTCTGGACCTCTAGATGTTTTAACCCCATTTAATGCCACTACAGATATATTGTGTTCGAAAGAAAATGAATACTCTCTCTCCCTGCTTTCTCTCAGATATGTGTTGTATATACATATGCAGATACGTATATGCTTATTTCTTTTTCAATTATTTAGCAGCCATTGGAATTTTGAGAAGCTGCCCATATGTGTATTTCTGTTAAATGGACAAATTTCTCTTTTCCAGTGCCTGAAAATGACAACAAAGCGGAATTTGTTTGTGCGGCTGGTGCCATGCCGCTGTCTGCGTGGAGAGGAGGAAACAGTCACTACGCTTGATTATTCTCACTGCAGCCTGGAACAGGTGCCTAAGGAGATTTTTACTTTTGAAAAGACCTTGGAAGAACTCTATTTAGATGCTAATCAAATTGAAGAGCTTCCAAAGGTATGTTGGCTGATTTTCCTATTAGTTATGTTTATTAACTCCATTGCTTCATCAGCACTGTACAAACTGATAGTGTCTAGCTTCCCACTTCGGCTTTCGGGCTGCAATTTGCCAAATATTTTTAGCTAAATATTTATCCCGGCAGAAGCAGGGCCTGGTAGAAGGAATGTTTATGTATTCCAGCTTGACTAGTTTGCTGCATGAATTTGATGAAACTGCTCAAGCAACTGATCCAGCCTGAGAGAGGTAGAAGAGGCTGGCTAATTTATTTATGTGTCACTCTCTGCTCAAACTGTGTAACCGTATTCAACAAATTGCAAGATATTTTGAATTTCTGGTAATGTCTGGAAAAGCATATTTGTTGCCAAGTGTGCATAAAGTCCAATAGTGACACGCTCAGGAGAGACATTGCTTATTTAATTCAGAGTTGCACTGGCCTGGGTACTTACTTGGTAGCTTGCCACAAATCAAGCACACCAAGCAGGACTCGCTGTGCTATATTTATACACAAAGTGTACAAAGTTAGTAATTCCCAAGCCTGCACTCTTTAAGATGATTGGTTAGTAATTTACATATAATTGTAATACTGCTGACTCCATACTTCCACTTCTTTGTATGCTATGGGGAGGAGTCTTTGCCTGGGCAAGGGTCTTTTTGACCTGTGGGTGGGATTTTTAGTACTATTATGAGGCTAGTTCACTTAAGGACAGTGCTAATTATTGTTTAGCTGACAGTGTAAAACTCCATAAAAACAGTATGATCTCAAAGTCCACATGGTTTATATGTTTTCCAGGATGTTTCTTCAAGGGTGGCCAATTGTGATTAAAAGTTCCCAAACTAATTATGTTGACAACTTCAAGGATAGTCACCTTGTTATACACACTAATAGTTGTCAGAAGGCTTAACTAAATTAATTAGCAATGTTTCACAAATCCTTCAGCTTCTTCTTTGCTTCCATGTTTGCCTGGGTAGAAGACAGTAGGACATGAAGATTAGAAGCAGCAAGATTAACATCTTGTTCAGATCTCTGTGCCCACAAAAGATAGCTACAATTCGAAAGCATCTGTTCCCTTAAAGTCCTGCTTTCTTCTTCAGCAGGTGACTGAAGAGACTTTCTGAAGTATCTCAGATTACTTAAATTCAAAATCTAGAAGCTGGAATGCCCGTTTGATTATGTCTTTGTTTGGATTTTTTTTCTGAAATCTGAAGACCAACTGCCTACTTAATTAGCAATAAAGAAAAAAATGCAAATCTTTGCCAGTGACGTTTTGGGGAACTACAAAGTGATCATTTTAATAGACTTGTTTCCATTACCAGATCCTATTTTGGTGGAATAAAAAACTTAGTAGGTAGATTAAAGACAATACTTTTTTTTGTTTGTTCGTTTTGTCACAGTTTTGTGCAAATCTTCACTGTCATGCAGGACAACTATAGAATACTTTGTTAGTTTTTTGGAAAGTTTGGTGTAACCACTTCCCATTTTGCTGGTTTGGATTTTTTGAATGATAAATGAAACAAGGAAATAAAAAATTTCAGGATAGTAACTTGACAGTTATCAAAAGCCCTGAATTCCAGTAAAGCTGATTTAAACTAGCTGAGTGCTTTTGAAAATCCAACCTTAAATGTTTCTGAGATGCCATCAATGAAAATCTGTATTTGTATGTTTAATAGAGCTAATAAGATCTAAGTTAAACCTAGACATTTTGTTATAGTTTAGAACTTCCACTATTTTAGTCATCTCTTGCCAAGCAGGTATTTTGTTGCTTTAGAGTTAGTCACATTAGGTTTTACTAGCCTGCTTTTAAAGACTTTGTATTAGCCTTTGAGCTTTTTTCTCAGCTGATTTCACTTCATTCCTGTAGCACATTCTTTACTGGAGAAGAATAAAATGGAATGCTTATCAAAGAGAATAAAATATCTTTCTTAGGCAAAAAAAAGGAAATGTTACAAACTCTTGCATTAAATTTCCATTTCCCAAATCATATGAACTAAGCAAGTGTCTTCCAAACTCACAATTCTCTAAAAAAATTACTTTTATTAGTCTTAATAGGAAGAAAGGCTGTACTGTAGTAATCGAACGGGTGCATGTTGTCATTTTAGACCAGAAAAAGTGGTCAGCCTGCTTTGTCTTTGTGGCAAAAAGAGACTAGACTGCAAAGTTCAAGTAGACTATCCATTGAGCTTTGCTTGCTGGTTTAACTGCAACACTGAAGCAAATGATCCGCTTCAGCTTCATTTACAGGTTTAATACACCACTATTGCACTATTTTCCTGGATACGATGAAAGAATGCACCATTACAAATAAAAGCAAGAATGCATTATAGCCTAAAAAGCATGCTAAATATTTTGTGTGTGTGTTAGCTAATCGCCCTTGCTCACAAACTTGCAGCATGCTAAATATTCACTTGCCCCTCCAGGTAAGGGCTCTCAATCCCACAAAAGTGACCCTGGCTGGTGTCCTGACTGGCAAGGTATAGCATTGGATAGGTGCCTCCCAGTTCCTAACCCAAACCTTAGGGGTGTTATCTCCTGATTTACATGGCTGTGGCAAGGCAGTGCCTGAGTGGATTATATTGTCTGGATGGACAACATTGTTCGCTGAAACTCTCCAGGTTTTCTTTATCTTACTTTCTCAGCCAACTGAATAGTGGTTTGTATTGAAGCTCAGGACATATTTGTTGCAGGATTTCAAGGCTCAGACCAGGTTTTGGTTCTTTGCATGGTGCAGCATTGCCCTGTTTGGGCTGTGGCTTATGGAGAACTCAGGGCTGAACTATCTACACAGCTCCCCATGTGTCATCTCTGCATAGGTCAAGCCTCAAGGCTATCAAAGGCTGGGTCACTTTCACAACCCCTCATGAGCGCCGGCATGAACTAGACATCACTGAAACTTGTTTGTGAACTATAAGTCAGATGATCCATACAGTCTTCCTTTTCTGTTTGATTTCATTAGTCAGTTGCTGTATGAAATCCATTTTAATACATGAATAAATGGAGAGGTGGGCAGTCTAGCACTTGCCTTGGTCTGGTCTTAAGATTAAATTATACATGCCATTAGAAAGACTGCTTGGACATTTATAGTGTGTTCCTTTTTTGTTTTCTTTGCTGAGCTGTAGGCACCTATAATAGCCTAATATTGTTTCATGTTAGTGTTTGTACATTGTAGTAAGTTACCTTTTATTTTTGAGAAATTAAGCTTTTTTTTTATTTTGGCTTTTGAGTAATTTTGGTCACTACCCTTCCAGTTTTTGAAAGACAAAAAACAAGCACACATTTGTTCAAATACTGTAAAGGAAACAGAGGGATTAGAAAGTAGTGAAGAACAAAAAGTGTTTAATCATTTGACAGAAACTGTAATCTTAAAACTATCCACTGAGGATCTATAAGGGAAGACCTGTAATGTTTGAAGTTATTCAGGCTGATCTGGAGCCAGAGTTTCAAGCTGTGTATACCTTTTCCCTGATTCAAGCTTTTATTTAGTCTTTTAACTCTGAAAAAGGCTTCTAATTAAGCCATCTCAGATGAAGGGTGCGGTACTTAAATTAGGCTGTCTCCAGCTTTCTGAAGCCTGGTTAGGACATTCCCACTCTCCTCTTTGCCCTGGTGGTGTGTTCTTATCCTTGTTTTGCAATCTGCTGCCCTTTGTATACCACAACACAACTAGATTGGGGCTGTCTTGTCACTCTGATCACTGAAATGGCCCGTGAGTACTTTTGAGAAGATTACCTCCAGTTGTTTCAGCACTTCAGCATACTTCAAAAATCAATGTTTGCAGTATTGCTCCTTAATTCATTTTGCTGGCCCAGGGCACATCATGACCAAACTGGTGGAGAGATGATGGTTAGAGAAGGACTTCGCTACACACCAGTACTCCGTCTGGTGTGTAGCACCAGATCAGGCATTTGAAATGCTTTCATCTTGTGTACTAAATCACACCTGAAAAGGTACCCTGTTTATCCCAAGTGCCATAGTGTGCATTTGAGCTAAAAAAGCTCAAACTGTAGCATTTTTAGTTTCCCTCTCACTTTGCTGTTTGGAAGAAATTAGAATTCTGCAGTAAAAGAGTCCTTTATTATAGGACTTCTGCTGTTACTAACAGTGATGGTGATATACTTAATCCCTGAATATATAAACAACAACAAAAAGAACAGCTATACACAGTCAACACTGTACCAAACTTTCCTCCTCCCCAGTTTTCCATTAGGAATCTTGCAATTTCGTGTGCTGCATTTGCTTTCACTTGACTTATTTCTAATGATTCCAAAAGTCCAGATTATTGTTTTCAAGGCAGAGTTTTAAGTATATATTCTTGCTTCAAGTACTGAAATAAAGGAATGGCACCAGAACACATGAGCTCATTGAAATCCTCTTTCCCATATAGCACATTAACTTGTAACTCTTCAAAGCCTTAACAATACCAACCAGTTCTAACAGGTGCACATTTCTGAGGAATTTAAAACATCAGTAGGCAAGTTAAAGCTCATTCCTTGAACAGTCCATCTTGCTAATTTATGTCTGCTTTTGTTCTGGGGTGGCGTATGCAAACATTAGCTTGTTCAACAGTCTGTGGTTGAAATAATCGAGAGACAGATGAAAATTTTTGGTTGTACTATGTCCATTGCTATGATGTTGATTGGGATAAATTTTTTTCAGTACTAGAACACTTACTGGTTTTTTTGATCTTTTCTTAGAATTCCAAGAGAAAAGAACAGTAACTTACCCAGAATTTTTGGAAAATGAATGTTCATCATAAATAGTTCAGATGAATCTTTTCAATCATGTGCTTATTTGTATTTATTTTCTACCATCTGTAGGCTTCCTAAATGTCATTTGAGGATTTTTCTTCCATTACACTAATTTTACTTGTCCTATTTTGTCAATTTGTAAAGCTTTTGGGTAAGAATCTTAATGTACTTCACATGTAAGAGGAAAACTGTCTCTGAGCTAATATTTGATACAAATTATAATGCATGTATACAGAAGAGGTTGTACAGATTTCTATATCCTTAGATCAAAATTTCACTAGTTTTCATCATAACTTTGTTGGAATTTTGTGTTCTTGATCTAGGATGCGTGGAAGGGGAAAAAAATGTCTAAGATACAATGGAAGAAAAATGTAAACCTTTGGAAAAGATAATACCCACTCAAATCCTGTATTCCCGAACTATTTTACTTTAAAAAAATACATGTATCAAGTTTTGGTTTTGCCGAGGGGTGGGAGTTTGTTGGTTGGTTGTTGTCGGGATTTTTGTTTTGGTGGCTTTTTTTGCGTCTTTTTTTTTTTTTTTTTTCTTAAGAAACTAATTATCTCTGGCATATGACATGGCATGTGTAGTATGGAAAATATTTTGTGATGTTCGCAGGATTGTGTGTCACAGTTCCTGAGATACTGGAAGGAATGTGTAGAATTCATTAAGCATAGCTGTTGGCTTGTTGTGACAATTTGCAGCTTTGTGTTTTCCTAAGAGTTCTAAATTTAGTCAACTTTGAATAAAACTAGTTAAAAAGTTTTTGTAGTCAAAGACTAAATAGTCTGGCCTTCAAGCTTTGAGGTCAGGAGTCTAAAGGGATTAAAAATAAAAGCTTTGTAGAGGAAACTGAGAGAAAATTGCATTCACTTTTTTCTTTGTTTCAATAGCAACTTTTTAACTGTCAGTCTCTGCACAAGCTGAGTTTGCCAGACAATGATCTAACCACATTGCCAGCATCCATTGCAAATCTCATTAATCTCAGGGAGCTGGATGTCAGCAAGAATGGTAAGTCACTTCACTTATTATGTTGGGGTAACTAAAAGGCAAATCACAGTTCACTGTACAAAGATGCTAGTGAAAGAATGAATTTTTTTTTATCTACACAGATAGTACATTTTATATTTTAATTTTTAATCTTGGTTTGCTACTCTAAATCACTGCTTAACATAAAAGAAGCTCTCTGGTTGTGATATTTAATTCTATCTCAAACTGCTTAGTTTGTACTTTGAGATTCACTACTGGAAACTGGTACTGTAAAGTATTTCATATTCTCTTAAAATGTATATGCTCAGACATATTACTTCTATTTGCTTTTCTCATGTTTCACTATACTGAAGAGAATTTGCACAATAACTTGTAAAATTTTGCTGGACTCTATTGTTACCTTTTGTTTCATGTGAAAATGGTTTTACGTATATTTTAATCAGCTGTTTGAAAATTGTAGTAGGATTTGGATGCTCTGTCTGTCCCACTCTGTGCATGGCAACCTGTGTCATGTCGCATGGGGAACAGTGTCTATGGATGGTGACTGGCTCACTTATCTGACTTGTTAAAAATCTGTCATTGTGTGTGAATTGGCCTTTTGTGAATTATGAAATGTTGTAAGCCAAGTATTGTACACATGGGTTTTTATTGATGGTGCTGCATTGGCAAGATGGCAGATGTGTGCAACTGTGAGGAAATTGCAGTAACTTTTATGCTGTCATCAGACTTAGTTGTGCAGCTTATTTGAGAGGAGAAAACAAGTTCAATCATGCTAATTGATGAGGATATAATAGTCTTGTCTTACTAATTCAAAGTGAAGTAAGAGGTCCTCTTCTTGAAATTGTATTGCAAAATACGAATTATGTCAATATGCCAAAGACTTTATCATACTAAAGTCATTGTTTTATTTGGACAGCTAGCTGATTATGACTACACAGAGTTAAGTAAGTTCTGCTGTATTAAAGTATTCCAGTTGTTGAGGTGTTGGCATTCTCCTTGATTGTCCATTGTAGCCCAATCTGTGCTTAAACTGTTACTTTATTATTTCTACCTAATGAATGCAGCATTTAGTGTGATAAATTAACCTGCTTGTCACTGCTCTGTTCCTGGTACAAGTGGATTAATAGTATTTCTTAAATAACACTGGCCTTAAACTTTCGTAGTGACACACAACAGAGAAAGAATCGTCTTTTTGTCTTGGACTGAACTGTTGAAAGGATTAACTGTTTCCAACACAAGTTCTCAATGCAGAAGATTTAAAAGCAGCAAAAGGGCATTTAAGTTCTAGTGCTGGCAAATTCCTTAGCTTATGTACATGAACAGGCAGCTGGTCACAAGTAGAGAGTTACTTGTCCATCCAAAATGGCATAACCTTTAGCTAAGCCTTCAGAGAGCTGCTGAAAGAGCTCTTGTTCCTCTGAGGAGTATGAAAAATTCAAGGAGGCAAAGCAGAAAGATACACTGTCCAAGTAAACTGTGAAGCTCTGTCTTCTAGGGATTGCTTTGTTCTATTTTTAACACCTTTCAGAGAAATGATGGGACATAAGTGTATTTAAACTATTATCATGTGTCTGTTCCCAATCTTATCATGGTTTGGATAGCTTCTTTGCGTAGTGTTGCACGTCAGAAATAGCCCTGAGTTCACACTTAGGGCATCTTGGCTACCACTATGCCTGAAAGCTCTGTAAAACTCAAAAAAGAATTACAAATCAGGGTTCCTATTTGTTCCTGTTGTGTGAGGTAAGAAATAGTGATGTTTTTTTTCTGAAATAAATGTAGTATTATTTGAAACTTAATTTGTTGGCTTAAGTGCCTTTCCCTTTCTGTTACCCTATTGTTGAAACTATGGAACATTTTTCTCTTGACAACTGCAAGCCTATTCTCTTCCCTTGCGTCTACTTTTTTCTTGATAAGGATTGACTGCTCAGTTTCCCACTGTCCATGATTGTTCTGATGTGTGTCTGTAGTAAAGATAAATAGGAGGCTAGTAGTTTTTCAAGACTAGTAAAACTGATGAAAATCTCTGATTGTTTCTTTTTCTTAGATATTGAAAGAATACAGTGTGAAAGCAGTGAACTTTGTGGGAAGCACAAGGATTGCTTTCCCTTAATTAAAAAAATCCTCCCATACTTACTGGAGATGAATCAACATTCTTAGTGCAGGATCATGAGAGATGCCGAATTCTAAAATAATTGAATTTGTCTTTCAGATTCTTGTGGTTGTGGCAAGCGAAGGTGATAGTTCCTGTATTTTTCTTGTACTGCTGATATACCATAAGTGTTTTCTTCTGATGTGAATGGAGCTAAATAACATTTATTTTCAAAGATTGCATTTTAGAAGCATAGTTAGACTTTAGTTTTCAAATATGAGCATACATGCAATATGACAGGATTTTCCTGTGAGATGGTTGAGCTGTTTGTGGCATAGGCATAATCAAATGTATTGTCTGAAGAGAAGTATTTAATCATCTCAAGAGCTGATACAAAAATGAAGAATGAAGCTTCAATTTTAAAAAGCTACCTCATGAATTTTGAAGTTTGGCTCACAGAGGGAGACCTGTTGCACAGGATAGCATCCAGCTTGCCAAGTAGAGCTGCATATAGACATATATTTATGTGCATAGTATTTGACATTTAGATGAGAGATCAAAATTGCAGAAATTCTTCAAGGTACCAGATTTGTTATGTTAAAGATACCCATCCAAGAAAGCAATCTCCATGATGTTTTAATAGCTCATAAAAGCCTTGACTTCTTAATTTCAGATTTGAATGTGTTGAATTCCATATATACAAAGTATAAAACTGTGTAACAGACACACAGCAAATATGCAAATGTGGCTACTTAAGTATATTTAGTAATACTTAATCAGAACAAGGATTCATCTAGTCTAGTGTCCTGCCTCCAGCAGTGGCTAAAAGCAGAAGCCTAGGGGAGATTTAGTAAATTACAGAAAGCCAGGAAACATCTGTGTTTCCATGTATGCTCCCAGTGTCCAGCACCTTCTGTTATTGAGACTTCTTGAGCCAGACAAGGTGGGTTTTTTATTTAGTAGTTTTCATTTGAGTCCTCCCAAAGTCTGTACTCTTTGTGTGGAGCAATGTAGGTTTTGAGGTATGTGTTGAGTTGTGGAGTACAAGCTTCTAGTGGTTGTGTGTCCTGGAGCATACAGAAGTTGTACAAGCATTTGTTTTGGAACATAATTCATGGCTGTTGAAGAGGTCATGGCATAGATATAGCCTAAAATATCAAACTGCTGCTATAGGTGCAGCAAGCATGGAATAGTGTTAGTTTGAGCTCTGCCTTTGGTCTTGCAAATAGGCAATAAATTCTGTTGTTTTTTGGTGTTGAGTACATCAGTTGTCTTTGTATGGCATTTTAACCTGATGCCCAAGGCTATTGTGAACCCTTAATATCAGAGGTATTCCCTTGCTTCTTTCCGGGTACACTTCAGCTTTGCAGCTTTTACCTGAAGCTTGATGTTGACCAAAGATAAAATGATACTTGGAAAGAATGGCACAATAAATGAAATGTGTTCTTATACCAGAAATTACATACTCCATTGTAGAAAGCATTGAGAGATGCCCTTTTCTCCCAGTCCTGCTGGGTTACATTCTTAAAGAGCAGTTGCAGCATATAGAATGTAAGACCTACATAGAAAGATGAGTATTTTATTTATGAAGCTAAAGGAAAATCAAAAATTCTGTAATCACAGAATCATAGAATTGTCAGGGTTGGAAGGGACCTTAAAGATCACCTAGTTCCAAGCCCCCTGCCATGGGAAGGGACACTTCCCACTAGAGCAGGTTGCTCAGAGCCCCATCCAGCCTGGTCTTAAAAACTTCCAAGGATGGGGCTTCCACCACCTCTCTGGGCAACCTGTTCCAGTGTCTCACCACCCTCATGGGGAAGAAATTCTTCCTAATGTCTGACCTGAATTGACCCATCTCTAGGTTTAATCTCTTCCCTCCAGTCCTATCACTGCCTGACAGCCTAAAAAGTCCCTCCCCAGCTTTCTTGTAGGCCCCCTTAAGAGACTTGAAGGCCACAATAAGGTCCCCCCGGAGGCTGAACAACCCCAACTCTCTCAGTCTGTCCCCATAGTAGAGGTGCTCTAGCTCTCTGATCATCCTTGTGGCCCTTCTCTGGACACGTTCCTCTGTGGCCAAGATATTTATGTATTGATAGTTGTACAGGGCAAAAACCTACAATGCCCACCAAAAAAAACCCCACAGCACCACTCTGCACCCATAAATCTGGCTCTTTCAGGGTTTATTAACCTTTTTGGGGCAGTCATTTCCTTGTGGCTCTAGGACATCAGCCTTAGCCTGCATCTAGGACAATGTGAACTGCTGTGAAGGAAATATTTTTACCTCTTCTTTGGAGAAGGGGAAAGCTTTCATGTACAGTGTATGATAATGCA
This sequence comes from Todiramphus chloris collaris, assembly GCA_025345505.1. NCBI lineage: Eukaryota > Metazoa > Chordata > Aves > Coraciiformes > Alcedinidae > Todiramphus > Todiramphus chloris. The sequence continues at coordinate 6,917,060 of JANVCC010010406.1, forward strand.
GATAAATGGACAGAACAGTTAGCTTTACAGGTTACTAGAATCCAGTGATTTGAAAGGCTGAAGCATACAGTGAAGTGACTGCCAGGGAAATCAGGCTTTCCTGGAAGCCTGGGAAGTGGGCATGAGATTGCCCGTGGAGTTAGCATAGTGGGAAATGGTGAGGTGGTCTATTTTTCCTTTCTTGCAGGTGGTGAAAGAAAAAGATTTTAAAAAAATTTTTTTTAAAGTTCTATATTATTCAGGCCTTTGGAGGATTAAATAGCAACATAAGAAAATAACTAGCAAGACCAAAAGAAATATGGTGTTCTGGAAATAAGTGTGTCTTCAGTAGAGTCTTAAATATTAAGCAGTGATTCCCTTTCACTGTGATGTTACAGTAAATTTAAACATGTCAGTTTGTCAATCTGTATTGCAAGGAATCTTCAAGGAAAAACAGACAAGATAAACTCAAGAAAACAACACACACACCCTCCAGGCATTTTAAATTATTTCAAGTAATTTTAAAGAATGTTGTTAATAGATGCAAATTTAGATGAAATGTGTTTTCTTCAGCGTTGTAAAATCATCTGCTGATCTGGCAAACTAGCTTTCATACACTCCGTGCCAGAAGTTGGGGAATTGGAGAACAAGAACTCAGGAGAGTATCTAGTCTATGTTGCCCATCAGGTGCATTTAGGAATATGTTTTTTCAAGGAATTGAGAATTATTCACAGTTAATAGTAAGACAGATTGAAGTCTCTTTTCCACAGGGAGAGGTAATAGAGGAAGATCCTGAATACAAAAATAGGTTGCTGTAAATGTGCTGTTTCTCTGAATATACTGAGGAGAGGAAAATGGGAGCAGGGATTTTATGTAGAATCACAGATTCATAGAAAGGAAGAGACCTTTTAAGATCATCAAGTCCAATTGTTAACCCAGCACTGACAATTACACTGCTAAACCATGTCCCTCAGCACCACCATGTAGACATGTCTTTTAAATATCTCCAGGGATGGTGACTCCACCACTTCCCTGGGAAGCCTGTTCTACAGCTTGACAACCCTTTTGGTGAAGAAATGTTTTCCTAATATCCAACCTAAACCTCCTTGGCACACCTCGAGATCGTTTCCAAGAGGTCCTATCACTTGCTACCTGAGAGAAGAGATCAACCTCCAGCTTGCTCCAACCCCCTTTCAGGCAGCTACAGAGAGTGATAAGATCTCTCCTTGGCCTCCTTTTTGCCAGGCTAAACAACCCCAGTTCCCTCAGCTGCCCCTCATAATACTTGTGCTCTAGACCCTTCACCAGCTTTGCCCTTTTTTGGACATGCTTGAGCACCTCAATGTCCTTCTTGTAGAGAGGTGCCCAAAACTACACACGATATTCGGGGTGTATACTCGCTAGCGCTGAGTACAGAGGGAAAATCACTTCCCTTGTCCTACTGGCGACACTATTTCTGACACAAGCCAAGATGACAGTGACAGTGAAATAAAAGAGAATTGATCTGCTGCTGACTCCTCAGTCTATAGTTTGACTATTAATGTGTTGTCACATAGACATTATAAATGTATGCTAAATGTAGGCAGCTGTTCTATTTAAAGTTTTCTATTCATATGTTTACAGTATTTTTTTAATAAATATATTGTCTGTCTTATTAAAGACACTGAATAGGTTCTGTCTCTGCAGAATAAAATGATCTCCGTATGTAAGAGAGGATGTGAACGGAATGGAATTTCAATGCAGTTAAGGTCTTGAATGTGGAACTTTGAGTGTACATCTCTTAAATAAGTTTAATACAGATCTCTTTCTGAACTCAAAGAGATTTTTGTAACACAGAAAAGGCTTTGTAGAAGTAGCTTTTTAGATGTTGATGTGCATGTAAAGGTAGAATGTACCTTTGTTTTTGTAAAGCAGTGTGTTTGGTGACAGTCATCATGTATCACCCAAAAGTGACTGGACAGACAACACTGAATTTGCAGCCCAAGGAGACAAAAAAGCAAAGTAGCTTTACAAGTTGATGTTACACTTTGTTTTGAGGTTATTCTGGGGTTGTTCTGGGGACTCAACAACACCCCAGCCATGACTTAGACGTGGTTGAAAACTACCTGAACCTTGGTAGTTGTCTGAGACAGCATTTTGAACAAAAACTGCGGCACACAACCTTCCTAGTGTTACACATTTTATGATTTTACCCTGCCCTGGCATGTTTAGGTTTATGTAAATTAGAATGTTAGGTGTGTTTTCAAGAAGCAGCATTATTGGTTGTTTTTGTATATTGTTTTGTTGTTTGTTATTTTTTTCCAGAGAAAAGGTGTTTAGGAACCCCTTGAGAAACTCACATTCCCTCTTTACATAGTGTAAGGAAGGTAGCTAGGGCACACCTGGAAATACCTTACTCTAAAAATTTAATTTCTTCCAAATGTTTCGAGGATAAATGCTTGGAAGACTGTTGTAGCCTTGCTGGAGTATCCTACCTGTGCCAGTACATGTGTATACAAGGAATAAAACAACCTAAAAAAAACCCCACCCCATTTTGTTTACTCTGTCTGCATCAACTCTGATAGTTGAGCAGCTGTCAATGTTTAGGGTCAGGGTCATCTGCAAGACCTATAACAGATGCTCACTTTTAATCCTTCTCCTTCCCCAAAGGGAAAGAGAAAGGGAATAAGGGAGAGCCACTTAGTGATTAGAAAAGAAAGCTAGAACAGTTTTAATGAAAATAATAGTAATAAAATGAAATGTATACAAATATACACAAAATCAGTATGAAACCCAACACCCCTCCTGATGGCAATGACATCACCACTGATTCTGTGGACAGGCACTGTGGAAGTCCCAGACTTGATTCAGCAGCAGGCAGAGACCAGATTCAGGAACTGATTCTGCAGCTCAGATGATAGCTATTGAAGAAGAGACCTTGACCCTTGTGATCCCTCAGCTTTACACTGAATGTGATGTGTATGGGCTGGAATCCCTTGCTGGTGAGTTTAGGGTCCACTCCTCCCTGCAGGTGCAGCCTTTCACTTTCTGCACCCTGCACTGTGGCACACAAGATCCAGCAGTGGCCTTGGTCTGCACACCAATCCTGGGTACTAACTCTAAACATAAGTTGCTATCACTGCTGGAAGCAGACACTGTTAACCTCAGAAATCAAGCTAGTTAGAAGAGACTTAACTGAAAAGTAAAATGACATGACAGAATTAGTCCTGTTCTAACTCAAACAGGACAGCAGCACACTTTATCGGTGTTGGAGAAACTCATGAGAAGGCATTGTCCATTTAAACAGCTCAGGAGGCTAACATACAGTATAAAGCAGGATTCTTTACTGACTGAACCTCACAGAATTGGCATGTTTTTAGCTTTCAGATTTAAAACTTTTAATTTCACAAGTGATCTCAAAACAAAAATTTTAGAAATTTTTTTCTTCTTATCGCTCTTTCTCTCTCTCTTTCCTCTCTTTTTTTGGAGGGGAAAGACTGTTTAGAATGCTTCTGCTGAGAAGAGCTGGAACTTGATTTGCATAGCAGTAGTGGTTTCAATAACTGAAGACTGTGCATACTAGTTCTCTCATTTGTCTGTGAAGAAAAATATGAGTATGTGACTGGAGTATGAATAGCAGAGCAAACCCTCATCTGCAGTAGGGCTGAAGCAGTAGCATACTGGGGTGTCAGCTCTGGGATCCATTGCAGTGAAGGATTCTGCCAGCAGCAGATGTGACTTGCACAATTTTCTGTAAATCCAGAATTGCCGGTATTTCTGAGAGGAAAAAATGGATGGAGAGAAAAAGTCATCCCAGTTTTCTCTCCTGCTGCTGACCCTTGTGATAGGAAAGGATTATGCTATGTAGTGGAGGAGATGAGTGTAACTCTAGATGGTGAGTGGGACCCCAGTTATACTTGCAATTAATCCAGTCTAAACAGAGGGACATTTGTGCACAATTCCTCTAACAATCATTGCTATCTGGGGAGTTAGAGATCAGGCAAAATTCTGTAATTCATCCATGTTATGTGATCCAGAAGGTTGATTACCTTGAAATTTGTGGCTACTGACCCAAAATCCTTATATGACCTTTTTGGTATGTGCCACAGCTGATCTGGGATTGTGATTAAGCATCACTTTCTAGGTTAGGCTGGTTAGCTGGTGAGTTTTTGCCAAGTAATGTTCTGAGTGATGAATGCTTTCTGCTTTTGGCATAATTCAGAGAAGACTTTTAGATTCCTCTTCCTTACCTTGCTGCCATATTTTCCTTAACAACGTTCCGCTCCTCCCTGAGCATCTCCCTCCCCACCCTTTGTTGGTATTTAAGTCTTGTTTGTGGTAGAAAGTGGCCAGTGATTTAAAAGTACCTGAAATTTGGAAAGACAGGGAGGAAGGAATAAACAAGTACACCCTAAAATGTCTCACCTGTGGGAAACTACACTACAAAAACAACTTTGCTCTCAATTCAGCTTAGATCTGGTGGTTAGAATTAAAGATTACCAGCAAATCCTATTTTCTGCTGTTGTGATCTGCAAGTGTTCCTAATCCAGAAGCTTGTATTTTTTGCCCAAAACAGTAAGCAAGAGCTGTAAGTCAGCTACAGCATTGAAGTAAGTTAAAGGTGGTGTTGTGTAAGGCAGGAAACAACAGGAGGAAGAAACTGTCCACATGGTGCTTTTCAAGGAAAGTGGGATAAGATTGCAACAGACTAGATAACCCCTGGTTCATCTGTTGCACTGTCTTCTATAATCCTTGACTATCAGTGTATAAAGGAAACAGTGGAAAAAAATGAATGAAAAATGGGTTTAGAAAGGAATGTGGATCTCAATTTGCAATGCTCATTTCATCAGGTGGTCATGCAGGCTGGGGGTGGTTATGAAATGAATTAATTAGCAGTGTTACAAAAGGAGTGTGGAAAGAGGTGGTCATGGAGACCCTTGAGATTTGCTGAACTTCCTTAATGGAGAAAAGATTCAGGACAGTAAGGATGGATGGAAAAAAGAGAACAAAGGAACAGATCCTCTTGGAAAGTGGTCTCTACAGCCATTTGTCCTTCTGTCATATCTTTTTCTGGTGTCTTTCTGCTTTCCTACTCTCTTACATGCTTTTTGAATTTGCTTTCTTGGTGAGAGAACTGAAAGAATGCTAATCCAACAGTAATCACGTGTTCCTAGCATGCAGGAGGAATATAGCTGAGGAAAAGTGAGAGTCTGAAGGTTGATGTGTAGTCAGTAAATGCAACTTCCTATCACATAGTAGAGAGGAGCAGTCTCCTGATTTTTTTGTCTGTCTTCAAATGTGGACTACAAACATTAGGTATTCATGCGATCATTCCCAGTTTACTGCTGTTTCGAATGGTGACTGCCATTTATTGAAGTGTTGAGTGTGGTTGGCAAGATGGTGTGTACCATAAAAATCATGTCTCTAAGAAGCAGAAAAGTTAAATTCATGGGCTCCTTCATTGTTGGCTTTCTCATATAAGGTGAATTTCTGCTGTTAATCTGTTGTCAAAACTGTTGATGCCTCTTGCCCAAGGCATAGTCAGCAGGAGACTACTGCAGAGTCCTCCGATTATGTACAAAAGCGTGCTGATTTAATATGTCTGTATTTGGATAGATAATATTTTGACTGTTCTCTGAAGAGTGAGTTCACATAGACATTCTCCTCTCTAGCAGATGTGCTGTGTTTTGTTTTCTAGGTAGTTATCCCAGATTTAAGTCTTCTGACTTCAGTGAATTCTTGACACAGGCAGTGGAAACTAACATTAATATTAAAAACATGAGGTTTAACATGTTGGACCAGAGCAGTATTTCATCCAAGGACCAAGTCAAGGCCAGGAGCATGACCATTTTTCAGAAAAAATAAGCTTAGAGAGCCTCTCAGTGTAACTCAAACAGCAAAGCTAATGGCAGAGAGTGAGTATGAAACACAGCTCTGTCTCTAAGGAAGAGCTTAGCAGTGGTTTACTCTGGGCAACTTATTTTAAGTTAAAGTTATACCCTCATCAGTAAAGAGGTCCTGATGTACTTTTTAGACAATAGGAGACCACTTCATACAAATCATCCATAACTACTACTATACAAGTGTCTTGTGATAGATTTTTATTCATCAGCCATGGCTCAGGATACTGTGTCATGTTAGATGCTTTCCATCTGTATGTTTGTCTATGATTGTTTGTTGAAAGAGGCTTTGTGCTACAAGTGGAAGTAAGAATGCTTAGGTTTAAATGTCTTGGAAATGAGTTTCTCTTAATACAAAAATTATATGACAGCAATAGGTAGGGTACCTTTCTGGTATTTCTGTGGTATTTTTCTAATCTTTCTTTAAATGTTTAGACTTTAAAATATCATTGCTGATTTCTGGAAGTGAATTTTCATTACATTATTAGTATTGCCTTTTCAGTTTTGATTTTGAACTATGAGAGTAAAAAGCTAATTGAGTCAGTATCCCCTGTTGTCTTCTGCTTTGACTCCTCTCACAGGCCAGGTGAACTTCACATGGTGACACCATATTTATAAAGCTATATTTTTATAAACGCACGGTGGCGTTACCACTTAACATCACTGATTGACTCAGTGTGAACGTATGTGTTTTGTGAGTACTTTTCCTGTCAGGTGGTGCCTGATGGTACTGTGATCTCTTAAATCCTAATCTACCAAGTTCATCTTGCTACTGCACAAAGAACCAAACTCTAAGCTAGCATCAGAAACGATGTAATTTATTATGTAAGCAAAACCCTTACTTAGCAGTTGATGATTTGCTGTGTTTTTTCTGCTTTGATAGAACATATATAAGGAATCATAGAATCACTTTGGTTGGAAGAGACCTTTAAATTGTCAAGTCCAACCATTAACCCACCGCTGCCAAGTACACCACTAAACCATATCCCTCAGCACCACCCCATCTACACATCTTTTGAATATCTCCTGGGATGGGGACTTGACCACTTCCCTGCACAGCCTGTTCCAGGGATTTATAATTTATAACCCTTTTGGTGAAGAATTTCTTCCTAATAACCAACCTAAATGTCCCCTGGTGCAACTCAAGGTCATTTCTTCTTATTCTATCACTTCTTATCTGGGAGAAGAAACCCCACCCCCACCTTGTTCCGACTTCCTTTCAGGCGCCTGTCAAGAGTGATAAAGTCTTCCCTGAGCCTCCTTTTCTCCAGGATAAACAATTCCATTTCCCTCAGCCTCTTCTCATAAGACTTGTTCTCTATACCCTTTACCAGCTTTGTTGCTCTTCTCTGGACATGGTTCAGCACCAAAATGTCCTTCTTCTAGTGAGGGGCCCAAAACTGCACACAGTAATCAAGATGCATCTTCACCTGTGCTGGGCTATAGTCACTTCCCTAGTCTTGTTGTTTTCAAATAAAAAAAATATTGGAGTGTAACAAATAAATAAAACCCCTGATCAATCCAAATGTCTGTCGGAGTTCTGGGGCTGTGTCTCTATAGATCACCAGAAGGTGCTGGGAGATAAAAAGGAACCTGTCTTTTTATAATATTTATGGCTCAACTTACTCCTCAAAACATTTGTTTAGCTGATGCCATCCAGCATTATTGCAACTTGCTCTCATTTCATCAAAGCACATCTTAAAAAAATAGGGTGTCATAGTTTAGGCCCAGCCAGTAACTGAGCACCATGCATCTACTGGCTCTCTGTCCCTCCACCCACAGTGCGATGGGAAGGAGTATCTAGAGAAAAAGGCAAAACTTTGTGGGTTGAGATAAGGAGAACACAGTAGAACAGTGTAAAGAGAGAAGAAACAACAGTAATAATAATAGTAATGAAATAATATATTAAATGAGCGATACAAACTGCAGTGCTTGCTGAAACCTTTGAACACAAATCCCAACCTGTGCCTTCCCTGACTAGCCCTGGCATGAGGTCAGTATGATGTTGACTATCCCATGGGCTAGTTCAGTTGTCTATCCTAGCTCTGGTCCCTCCCAGCTTCTTTTAAAAATTAACCCTGTCCTATTCCAGGATATATGGGAACCAGAAACACCTTTCCAGTGAAAACAAAAAATATTCTGCATTTGTAGAGTTCTTTATATCTTAAATGCAGTGTGGAAATGGAATTCAGTCCTCCTGACACCTTTCTGAGATGGTTTATAAATGGAAAAACAAAGACCCACCACTGTTTTTTGTCTGTGGCCCATCTGTGGGCACTGACCTTCAGACACTCACCAACAGAGGCAACCCAATGAGCCATTTTAAACTATTTTTACCCAAATCACTTGTCAAGACAAGACATAGCGAAGTCCCACTTGTCAATCTCAGTGAGAACACACACTTCCCTTGTCTTTCTTTATGCAGCTGGACTATTAGAAAATTAATTCCCCTTGGACTAGCATGGAATTTAACACTCTTGGCAGCCTCAGTGTGAGCAACCACAGAGTACAATTCCCTTTCGGTGGTCTTGTTTCCTGGGTGCAGACTCCACACACCCTGTAAATCACTCTAGAAGCAGACACAGCTACATGCACTGGTTGAAAGACAAAAGAGCTAAGATTGCTGTTACCAGAAAAAAACCCCAAAAAAACAGTTGCATTAAACTAACTTTATTTTACTAGTGCATGGGTTTTTCTTGAAAAAATACTGTATTCTTAATCCATGTGGAAGGATTGAAGAATGAATCATTGTTAGAAGTTTGAGGTCAAAGTCTTGGGCAGTAGAACTGTTCAGTACTGATTTCCTGCAGATGTGGTAGATGCTTGTGTTCTGTTTTCAAGGCCTGTATTGTCATTTTTTTTGAAAAACACAAATTTGGCAGATAGGAGGTTTGCAAATTCACTTTGATGTTTCTGGAGATAACCTGGAAAAAATAGGAAGTTCCTTATTGCTTTAACTTTCAGATATAAGTGTTTTTATCCTTTTCTGCTAAGTGTCTGCAGTGTTTTTATCCTTCTCTACAAATAATGTGAAGCTAACGGCAGGCATGTGTCACATTTCGCAGTATCTGTTCAGAACCATGAATACTGTAAACATACTTTTAAGATTTGAAGCCTTACCGTTTCACGTGAATGTCATACAAGCTGTGCATTTGACAGATGGATCATATGGGATACTTTGTTCTACTCCATATACGAATACCTTTTCTGGGGGGGGGGAATTGGGACTGATCTTAAGTACTTTAATATTTGTTAATGAGCAGTGGGAATTGTTAGTATACTGTGGCTCTGTAACACTGCTTGGTGAGCTGTCTGCTCAGCTGCAATATGAAATGCTTTAGGAATAGCACAGTAAAAGAATTGGTATTGAATAAGAGTGTCTTTTTAATGAAAACTCTATCTGAAATGAAATATCAGAGAGCCAGTGCGCTGGCTGCTCAATGAATTCAAGTGTTTATAGCTAGTGGGTTTATGTGTATCACTTTTATGCTCTTGAGGTGCTCTAATAATTTAAGACTATTTCCCTGCCTCTCTCTGTATCTTGCAGGCATACAGGAGTTTCCAGAAAATATCAAAAATTGTAAAGTCTTGACAGTTGTTGAGGCCAGCGTAAATCCAATTTCAAAGTAAGTTTGTAATTTTTGAGGGGATGTTTTCTATTTTGTGCAAACAATGAAGAATCTTGAACTTGCTCCAGACACGCACCAGCCCAGTATCTTCTCTACTGTTATTGGCGCTGTGATACAGTATAGCTATGTCATCAAAGTGCTTTGCCCCAGTTAACTACCGTGTGGCTTTCCTAGGTTGTCCACTACCTCTCTGTGAACACAGGGAAATTAAAAAAATTTTTTTTTTTTCTTAATAACAGTAAATAATTTCACTCTGAAGTCTGTACTGTGGTTTTGCAAACTTCGCTTATAAGAGCAGGTTTCCCTGTCACCTTCTGTAGTGACAAAATTCATTTGTCAGAAACAGCACTGTGAGATACCAACTGTGCAACATAACTCTTCTGGGGGAAAAAAAAAAAGGTGTTGAGTAGATTTTAATTTATCTTATTGCTTCTGGCAATTGCCTTCTCCGTATTAGATGTCAGAAGATCAGAAACAGGTAGCAAGACTGTATGTGTTGCGTGTAGATTTTACTACCCTTAGATATTGTCGTCAGTACTTAAAAAGAGCTTTGAAACTAATCTTACAAAGAGCAGGTAACAATTTTACAGAAATTCTGGTACCACCTTAATTTTAACATTATGAATATGTAGGATTTTGATACTATGTTGTTACTTAAGAAAATATGGCCTAATACCCTGAATATAATTGAAGCAAAGGCACTATGTTGTTTTATTTCTGTATAGGCTTCCAGATGGATTTTCCCAACTGTTAAACCTAACGCAGCTGTACCTGAATGATGCTTTTCTTGAGTTTTTGCCAGCCAATTTTGGCAGGTAAGTTGAATGTTGAACGTAGTATCTGTGTTTAGTTTCAAATTTATGCACAGTGGCTTTTGCTGCTTTTCAAGCAAGGTGTGAATTGGAGGAGGGGAAGAAGTGTACATTAGGAATCTATTTATACCACATACTAGTTACAGAAAAAAAACCGTGAAAATTTGTCACTATGTTCAGTTGGGCTTTTTAAGGACAGAGTGCTTACGAGGAGCCAAGAAACAAAACTCATTTACATACTTGTTTCTTTTACAACAGAAGTGTGATAAAGATGGGAGATTAGTATTTCTGAAATACAGGTTGTTGATCATTAACTGGAATGAAACAAGTATTTGCAATTTCACTTGTCCTCTCCTGGGTGTACAGATTCCTTCATGCACATCTGAAGTGCCTTGTTGTCAGGAATCTTTCTGAAAGATTTAGCATGTTTATGGAGTGTTGACTAAGCAAGTTCCATGTAATAGCTTAAATACAAGACCAATACTAAAACCTTACTTCTTTAAACCATACTCAGTATTGGGAGCAAAAGTGAAAGGGTAATACTGTTAAAAGGAAGACTTCTAGATGAGCATAGTTCATCCTGTTCTTACTGTGCTTTTTTACCCATTTCTGCTTTTCCTTCTCTTCACTTTTATTTTATGCTCTCTTTTCCTAGGTTGTCACTCTCCTGCCCCAGCTCTTGTACACCAAGCCTGTCTCTCAGGAAATAGGGCTATTGATTAACCAGGCATATTGCTGTGTAAAAGCAATTGTCTTAGGCTGTATGGTTATAGTTGGGTCAGGACAGTTTACAAGAGATTAGAAAGACCTCAAATAGTCATGCAGACGTTTGGCATATTAGGACATGTACAACTAGAGATCAGCACAGGTGCAATCCATTAGTGACCATTAATTTATTAGTCATTTGTGATCAGACTTGTTGGCCTGTTCTTCTCTGTCCAGTTATTAGTCATTCACTGATGAATGATTAAAAGCACCAGATCTGTTATACACTCCACTAACAAAAAAGCTGCTTATGATGCCGGAGCCTTAATTATTGTGCTTGTTTCTAGTACACAGAGTTTGTGTTTAAAAAGCCCTCTTTAAGGCTGAGGATGCATACTCTTTACTTGTTGGCATTTTAATGATTGCCTATGCATTTTTCTGTTCTGTTTTTAATAGTCTAACCAAATGGCAAGATTTTCTTACTAAAAAACAGACGCTGCAGAGGAAATAGAAGACTCATGGTTAACATAGTTGGTCTTATAAGTAGGTAATCTTACACATAGTTTAAAAAAGCCTCATATTTTTTCTTCGTCATTTTATTTCTTTTGTAATGCTTAATGGTTAGGGAAATGGTGAAGTCATTAATCATAACAGCTCAATAACACATCAGTTACTGAACGCAACTTGAAAGTCAGTTGTCCATTGTAGTGGACATGAAGTGAACTATGTGAACTATGAAGAATTTTGCCTTGATTTTTGAAATATAAGTAGTGACTTCCAGCATCCTAGCTTGTAGCTAGGAAAATGAAGCAGAAATGAAGCAGAAATCAAGACTTCTCTCATCAGCTGTTTTTAAATGGATTCAAAGTATTCATGTAAATTTATCTTCTGATAATTGTATTGGACAGAGTGAGTAAATTAGAAAACAATGAAATGCTAAAATGTCATATCAAAGTAAGGTTCAGCCCTCTTTGACATTGAATACTTGTGTTCTGAAAGTGATCAGGCTGCTCTGCCAACACAGCTTTACTACTAGACATAAACTCTTGCAAGTGCATATAGTCTTTTCACTTGTAATTCAGAATGTGGGAATACTTTTTTAAAAAACAAAACAAAAAAATAAAAGGTCTGGTAGAGGCTTTTGGGATATTTAGAGCATTGTTGGTTATTTCTATAAAGGACAAGCCTTCAGTTTCTTCGAGTTTGGTGCATTAATTGTTTTTTATATGGCCTTATAGCTATTACTTTTCATTGCTTAGGAACACAAGAACTAACTGAATTCTGTTGCCTGCTCTTACTGGCAACTATACGCAATAATGCCTTGAAAAGTAAGCCAATGCTATGTTAAAGCTAGCAAGTGTTTAATGCTTCTTGTGTCAGGGTCTCTGTTCCAGCTGTCAGGTTAGAAACCTAGTTTCCTCCATCATTTTTTCTCTGACGATACTCATTTGTTCCACAGTTTAATTGCTGCCATTTTTCATGAGTGTTGTCCCCCATTCTCTCACCTCCTGTTTTTATAGTGTTCTTATATCCCACTTCTAGTTTGTTTAGTTTAACAAAATTCTGTTTCCATCTGGTATGGCATGTTTTCCTTTGTGCCTAATTACATTAATATATTTTGGAATGAGTTTCAGTTTTAATTTATCTTCTTTTTGACAGAGGATGATGCCATATGTAGCTATATTTAGAATTTAGATTGAGATCTCTTAATGGCTTGTGCAGTGTCTTGATTATGTTCTTGTTTCTCTTGGAAACATCTCTGGTTATTCTGTAGTGTTCCACAAGCCTGTTTTGCAGATGCCTATTGTTTCACTAATTCATTGGACACCTCAGTCAGAAATGGACCTCAATTAGAAATGGCTGGTGACTCTACAAGGAAATCATGAGAACTTGACTTGATGCTGCAGCATCTTGTCTATTTTCTGTTTTTTTCAGTCCTTAAGATTGTACAGGGTTTTTTTCCCCCCAGTGTCCTGATAATTCACCATATTGTCTTTGTCTTTTGTGGCATTAACCACCTTAAACTTTTTCCCTATTGCTGTTTAAAAAATATTGAACAGAGTAGTCCTGAAATGTGTCTTTCAGCATCTCTGTCAGTAACATTCAGCCTTAGGCTTAGTAAAGAAAATTGGGTGTAATGCAAACTACTTTTAGTATATCCATGCAGCATTTTACTACATTTACCTCCATGCTTTATTCTCACCTTCAAAATCTGTGCTAAAGCTTCACATACTATTGAGATCAAGATTATCCAATCTTTTTTCACTTTCTTGGAGTATTACATACTTGCTGTGCTTCAGTGATGTTATGCCAGGCCAGCCTGTTAACAAAAATCACCAGACTTTTGATTAAATGTGCCAGCTCCTTTGTAATTCTGAGGTGATAGTATTTTTTTTTTTCCCTCCACTCCGAAATTCCTATTTGAATGCATTAATACTGGCGTGGATCCCAGAGTTAGCCTTTACACCAGTGCACAGAAATCTGTGAATTGCTTGCACTTACCTAAAGAAACCGTATCTGTTGTAACTAAATACACCATGTATATTTACATTTAAATATGCAAATACGTAAGCAGAGCATCCTAAACTTGAAGCTCTCTGCATGCTAATTTTTTAGCCAGGGCTTTAAAAGGGAAACATTAGTTACTGATTGGTGTTTAAGATAAGCAAGGGATTTATCTTCAGTGTCATTCTAAAATATCTGAGAATGTTGTCTGTAATGGGATATTGCTTCCAGAGACTTCTTACGGTGGTATTGCAATGAATTTAATTTTAATCTTCTTTCTCAACAATTTGCCAGTAGCATTTGCAGTAGTAGATGTTTCTAGTGGTATCTACTTTCAGTTAATTTTTTACATAAGTGTACGATGGTAATCAAACTGGGGACTTAATTTAGTTACATATATGCAATTTTGCTGAAACTTTGACAAATGTAACCTGCTATAGGGTGCATGTATTTCAGTCCTCTTGCTTTTATGTTTTAGCTGAAACTAGTTTAAAAAGAATGTTCTTCATGAGCAAAATTGCAAAGGAGGTAAAAAAATAAATAACATCTCTCTCTGAAATACTTTTGTATTTCCAAGGAATGTCTGGTTATGAACATCAAGTTTCTAAGTATACCTGCTGTATATTTTTACATCTTTTATAGACTGTATTTAGGAAGAATGCTGGATTTATCCTGGCAAGGTGTTCACAAAGATATTTTACTTTATTTAAAGGTTTAATTACATTTTAAAAGCAGGCTAAGTTGGTTACATTAAATGAAAACACTGCAACAATAATTTTGTTGAGACTGTTACACCAGGTAGACTTAAAGCTGAATAGTACTCTGTTACAGCTTTATGTTTAGGTGATATGTAAATACTTCTGTGACTACGGGTTTTTCAATTTGAGAAATGAAATATGAGTACTCCATATAAGTATGACAAATCTTAGTGATAGAATGATACAGGAAATATATATTCTACCAGTGTGACCTCTGTCTTCCGTTCAGTGTAGGTGGACTAGTTTTCTGCCTGTATTTCTTTTCCAAAATAAAAATGTTTTTCAGTTCCATTATAGCAGTTCAGACTTGGCGTGGGTGTTTACACTAGCAATTTAAAGAGTAGTTAGGCTGACTATTATTTTATTTAACTTGAATTAACTCTTCCAGTCATAACTGAATAGGTGACAACTGCTTCAGTCCATTATTTATCATCAATTACGGCAAGAAATACTACTTTTGGCACAGCCTGTATCTCCCAGCCAGGAGAGGTTGAAAATATTTCTCTAGTGGCCTCTGTGTAGCTCTACACAGAAGAAATTTGTTAGTTGGTTAGGGTTAGCTGAAGAAAGAGTAGAACATGAAACAAAGTCGCAAAGCTATGAACCTTTCTATCACCAAGGGCGGTCTTTAAATTCAATGAACTAGATTATTAGAAGTATAGTACAGTCTTAAGTCAACAAAGTGTGGGCTTGCATATCTACAGTTTAGCGTATGAATGGAGGTTTGCTTCTACTGCATTCATCTGAGAAATTAGACTGCATATACATGTTATGAAGAAAAACTACTAACTGTATAGCTCTTTTCCCTGTCATCAAAGCAAAACATGAACTGAAGCTTAATGCAGTGTTTGGTTGTTCTAGGGTTCAGAATTCCAAGCCCAAAATGACCATTCAAATCTGTTAGTACTTAAACAAGTTCTTTTTTGTAACAGATCTGTATCTTAGGATGCAGGTAAGGTAAGAAGGCTGGGAAGTCCTTTCCAGTTATGCCCTAGATTAACATCAGTGATATTACCATGAACTGGGTTTTCTGTTAGGGTGTTCCTTTAGCAGTGTTGCAGTGTTGTCTTTCCTTTAAGATGCTGTGGGGAGGAGTTTCCCCTTCCAGCAGTTGCTACCAGATGACAAGTTCTGTTTGCAATGCTGGGCTATGTTGACCTCTACAATGCTTGAAGGTGACTGTTATATTCTTAGGTTATTCACAGGCATGGCAGATTGCTACTTTAAAATCTAACTAGAAATAAGCAAACGCCTAGAGGAAAAATAAGTACTGTTTTCAGCTTTCCATTTTTACTTGTAAGTATATCTCTTAGTACTTAATCAAAATTAAGGACTTTTATCCTTATAACTTAATCAGTTAATCAGTTCAGGAAAGAGGGGTCTGTTCATTAAGCTCTTTCTTGAGTCAGATAAATTAATGCCTGATTTTGTGTTGTGCAAGGGCCGTAGTGGGTCTTTACAATCCTGCCTGTATTTAAACCAAACTCAGTTTCTGCAAAAACAAAGAGACAGTCTTGTCACTACTGTCCTGATGCAAAAAATTCCACCGAGGCATTGCTTCCATGGTACATTGCTTGAATGTCAACACTGCTTTGAACTTACCTTGGCCAAGTAGTTGAGTTTGGGATTTAGAGGTTATTTATCTTGCAACCAAGGATTTACAGTAAAGAAAGGTCAAACTGCCTAACAGAAATATCAAAATTAATTAAGAAGCTGACTAGAAAGAGAATATGGAAGGAAGTCCAAGATGAATTCAGAGGTTGTTTTTACCACGTGGAAGACAATAGGTATTCCTCTGATGTGGCTTTTTATATGAAATGGTTTGATACATTGCCAGTATTAGAAATTTGGCATCTTAGCTTGTGCTGATGGATCCAACATTTTTTATTCCTGTGTGCTTCTATATGTGATGATAATGTGTACTCATAATGAATCCAATAAAGTGCTTTAAAATCTTTGGGATGAAGGTAACCAAATGTGTTCAAACAGGCGTGGAAAAGCAGGTAAGATCTAGTTTGTTTGCTGTTTTACCAAAACCAAACCTCAATGAATAAATTAATTTAAAATAACATGCAGTTTTTTGTACAAAACATATTTGTATTCTTACTGAATTGTAGATCTTTTTTTGAAATTAAGCAATATAAAGTTCAGACATTGCTTCTGTTGTAAAGTTGTGATGACTTTTTATGTCTTTCTGTTACAGATTAACTAAACTCCAGATATTGGAACTTAGAGAAAACCAGTTAAAAATATTGCCAAAGTAAGTATAGACAACATTTATTTAATCTACTTTTGGATGTTTTTTTTCTGTAGGTATACTAATAATGTAGTGCATATTGAAAGGTATATCAGAGCTTAAAAATGTGTAGCTAAGTAAATGGAGTAACTTTTTACAAGAAAATTTCCCTTTATACTGCTGAAATGATACCTCCCTCAGACTGACTGGTCTGTGTAATTAGGGATTTGCCTATGCAAAGATGATTTTTTGCATTATTATTTTTTCCATCCCTGTCCAGCTCTATGTCTTTCTGATCCACCTGTTGAGATTTTAAGTCAGCACGTGGACACCTCAGGATCACCATTCTGAGATGTCCGTTGCTTCTTGCATGCAGTATTGTATTGCAATTCAGATGCCTGCCTGGTTACAGTTTTGATGGCTGTCTGAGATGTAGGCATTGGCGTTTAAGATTATTAACTCAAATGCAAAACTTGAAATGCTTGATCAGAATCACTAAAGGAATGCAATTCATGTGACTTGAACACTTATTTTTTAGGTTTGTGTACTTCAGGGTTGAAAAAAATAACTTATTACTGTGTTGCATGGAATCTTTTATGCTATACCTGTATTGCAGTGCAACAGGCTTCTTTGACATAATGGCAGCATATTCCTCAGATGTGTTTTCTGTAATAGAAAATTCTGCAGAATTTGTTTTAACAGTAAATCCAAATGTATGTCTCTCTTAAAATCTAGTGTCTTTCTAAACCCTACCTTGCAATTCTCACTCATTTCATCCAATAAGCCCAGACTGATGGTGTTCCTGGTATTTCTGTGTGCTAGAGCAAAGCTCTAAATTTTCTGACTTGGACTCTGGAGATCTAAATGTGTTAACAGAGGTATAAAACAAGAGGTCAGTGAAGAGAGAGAGATCTAAAAAGGTGGGCTGTGAAAGCGGTCTGGTTATGTTGTGGTGTACTGTAAAAGGGGTTCTCTTCTGGCAACAGGAACAGGTAAAGAGAGGTGCTGGTTTTGGTGGTTGTAAGATGGTTTGGTGAAGAAGAGGAGGAGCTAACAATTGAATGTTCACTTTGTCCAGCTCATATGCTATCAGAGACTTGCATGCAGCAGGATAAAGTGTGAATTGCTAGGCCTTCAAGTACAACAGCCAGTTTTCTTAGTGACTATAGCTAATTATATACCTAAGACATGACCAAGGGATATGTTCTATTGGAATTCCTTTTTTGTGTGGTGTCTGCTGTATAAAGATACCAGAACTCATATCTGGAATGGAGTCTATAGCATCAGAAATTAGGAATTTAAATCTTCCAGGTGTGAAGCATTCTACTCATTCATGTGATATAAATATTCTCTATCCTTCTTTGCTCTTTCTGCTACCAGTAATTTTCAACAGAAAAAAATGAAGGACATATAATTTAGGGTAGTAGCCCTGCTAATGAAATTAGTCCCAACTGAGGAAAAGTAGCACTAATTAAAACTCAGAGCTAACACAGACTTTGTTTATAAAACTACTCTAAACATAATTATCATATTAACACCACTAGCGTGAATTATATTTGTTCCTTTAAAAAGAGTAGTTTACAGAGGTCTCTTTAGTGATAAGAGACACTTAATGCTGTAATGTATTTAAGCCAAACACTGCTTCAGTTGAAGTTGCTGGGAATTTTTTTATTGACTTCGGTGTGTTCAGTGTTTTATCTTTGCTGGAAAACTAAACATCAGCTCTGATGAAGATGTCCTCTACAGTACCTCCATAATAATCTACAGTACTTGCTGAGCTGCCACCTTTATTATTCTCTTCTAGTTTTCGTGTGGTTCAATTAAGGGAAATTAAAGCTACTGACATGACTTGTTTGGTTGGTTGGTGGACTGGGTTTTTTTAAATTTAACCGCATTAATATGCATTTTACTACACCGAGGCACTGGAAACTTACATTGTTTATATGTGGTGTACACTAGGGAGAAAAAATTCATTGTCGTGCCCACAGTATGCAAGAGGTGAATCTGCTTTTCATTGTAATAGAAACATGCAGCAGTTTACCTGGCCAACAAAAGCATCCATGGCCTGGCTTTAACAATTACTTTAGAACAGAAGCTGATGTGAAATTCGAACTTAAGACAGTTTTCCAAACCTGAATCTATGTTTTAGAAGGAACATGCCATACAGCTTTAAACAAACAGTGTAGGAAATCTAAAAGTTGGTAATTTTTAAGCTAATAAGATGCAGTAATACATGCTAATATTTTTGCTAGAATGCAAGTATTGTTCCTTGTTTCCCCATCACTCAACTCTTCAGTATTTTCACTGTAGCAAATTCTTTCATATTTGTAAAAAGAGATGTATTTGGATAAATTTCTACAAAATAAATTAGCCCTCTTGCTGAATTAATCATGCACATAATATTTAATACTAAAGCATGAAGCACTCGTAAGTGTTAATCAAAATGTGTAATTAATGCCAATGCACAAAATCAACCTTGCTTTTTGCCAAATGCATCATTTTGCTTAGACCTTATTCACAGTCAGAGATTACAGTACTGGCTGTATTATAATACAAACCTGCTCAATGAAAACGTTTCTACTGAAAGGCAAGCAAAAATACCCAAGAGACTATTTTAGAGGCATTTATCTGATAGGTAGCTGAAAATTGGGAAAATAGTTCAATAGAAATATAATGAGATTTTTGTTTGTTCACTTTTGATTTTTAAGGCTTTTGACTGTTGCCTAATTGTCAATTAAAAAGTAACCTTTTTAGAAAGCAGCAAGTTGTTTGAGAGTGTAATTATGATGGTTCAGGGTCCAGTCTTGCTATCACACATGCCTCTTGAATTGCATGCTACTTGAAGAAAGCTGTAGTTATAACCTTAGTGAAGCTGACTGTTTATGACATCAGAATCTGAGGTGTGATTTAAACTACTGGATGCCTTAGCATTGGACTGATTTGACAGCAACTTCAATAATATGCATTATGAAACTGTTTTTTCAGTTTATGGAAGGGATTACATAGCACTGTGGCAAGGATAGATATAGGTATAACTCATGATATAGTAAATTTTTGTTCCCAGTCCTGCATTCCTCTTCCTTTAGCAACGAATTTTCCTGTTACTTTAATATTATTGAAAGCTTTGTTTGCATTTTATGTGAAGGTATAGTTGCTCTATAAACAACAAAGAAAGGTGAAATTAATTAGAGAATAACTGAAAGTGATATAGATTAGGCAGGCAGTGGGGAAGAGCAGGAAAATAACCAAAGCCCTGGTCTTGTGAACACATTTGTTTATGCTTTGAAGTTGAATGGGTGTGTTTGGGAGATTACAGACACTTTAACAAGGGAAAAAAAAATGAAGGGGGGGCCTGAAATCAGTCAAATTACTTATTTATACTGTCACTCTTACATAACGTTAATTTTGCATTGTCTCAAAACTGCTGAAATGAAAGGACCGCATAAATACTAAAATGAGCCTTCCCCCCCCTTCCCCAAATATCATTTATTGAAAATAATGTATCAGATTCAGTCCCACATATCTGTGACCTCCTTTGATCTATTTTTTGAGGCTGGAATTCAGATCATCAGTGAAGTTTCAAACTGCTCTCTCTCGTAGTCTCTCTAGACTCTCACAGTCTAGCTAGCTGATCTAAAAGCTTTTTAAATTGAAGTAATCACTAAAAGTACAGCATCTTGTTGCCCACAAACTTTT
This sequence comes from Todiramphus chloris collaris, assembly GCA_025345505.1. Classification (NCBI taxonomy): domain Eukaryota; kingdom Metazoa; phylum Chordata; class Aves; order Coraciiformes; family Alcedinidae; genus Todiramphus; species Todiramphus chloris. The sequence continues at coordinate 6,937,259 of JANVCC010010406.1, forward strand.
GAAAGCTGCACAGTCATATGCTAGATCCTTTAAGAGAGTCTTCAGTTGTGGTTCTGGGAGATGCATTAGGGCAAATTTATTACCAACATATGTCACTAAAATTGGCACTGGCATGTTCTCATGAAGCTTTGAGAAATTAAATTTACACAGTATTTTAGAGGGACTTAAATTTATGTTAGAATTGTAAAATTAATTTTAGAAGTTGTTTTACTGGTAATCATCCTGTTCCTTAGCTTTAAGAAATGAGGGGAAAATGTTTCTCAGATTCTTCTGGAAGTAGCCTTTTCATGTATTTTTTTTCTTTTTCTTCTTCTGAGGCACTAGGAATGTGAGTTAGTCTTTCCCCTAAAGCCTGTGTATACTATGTGTCCAGTGCAAAAAGTGACTTCTGCTTTTGTCTTGATCATGTCTTTACCTTCATAAGCTAAATTCCTAGTTTGTTCCCACCACAATTACAGTAATGTGATGAAATTCAAATCTATAGAGAAATGTTGAGTGTAATCCTTTCTGGAGATTAATGAATAATGTTACTAATCACATTTATTTACTTTCAATAAATATGGCATTTTTCAGTAGAATGTAATTTTTGAAATGAATATATAGAACAACTGTAATGCTTGTTGTATTGAAAGAGAAGTAGAAGCTTTGAATAGCTGCATGGAGCATCTCATTCTCATGCAGATTTTTATAAATATATTATTGTTCATACTGATAATATGAAAGACTCTCTCCAGAATTTTATAGTATGTATACACTTATGATGTGTATTTGAAAGTTTCAGTTACTATTAATTGTTCCGTGGAAATCTGTTATTAAACATAATGTCATATGAGGGATTCACAGCCCCTTTGAAAATATTTTTAGGCAGAGCTGCTGTTGAGTGGAGTACTGACTGCGGTGACCACGTGCAGTGGTAGATAATATCTTTGGAGTCCCCATAGTAAACTTAATTGAAGCAAAAATGCTGCCAAACCACAGCCTGAAATAATGGATTTTACTTTTTTTTCATTCATTGATTTAAACTTTGCCATAAGTTGGCTTAAAGACTATTGTTTTGTCATAAAATCCAATTTAGTATCCTGATTTCATGTAGGACTAAAGATATAATTATCATTCCAGACCATATGATATCGGAACAACTTTGTCAGCAGGCTGGAGAGCAAAAAGGTGGTGTTGGTTATTGTGATTTACTGTTGGTTTAGCTGATGATTAGACAGTGGTCTTTCTTTGAAAGAAAAACATGTTAACCAGCCTTTGGCTGCCGAGCAGACTTGCTGTGACTGTAGGTGAAAAGTTGAAGTACTCAAGTAAAGAGTAACTTCCATGAGTTACTCTTTATCATAAAAATTACTCCAGTGGTCTTTTTGTAAACTAATCCATAGACAAGTTGCATTGTACTCTTTGCATGACAGTCAGGAGTCAGCATGTTCATTAATATGTGCCTGTTTAAACAGTTTGTGAAAATGTGCCCTTTATTTAGGTATCAGTCTAGTTACAGAACAGCATCAATTCTTAATACTGATTAAAACAATATATTTATATGAATACAGGAAGACTGAATGTAACTGGTATTTTCTTAAACCTAATTACTTACCAATCCCCTTCCTGTGCAGAACCATGTCCAGACTGACTCTGCTGGAGAGACTGGACTTGGGGAGTAATGAATTCACAGAAGTGGTGAGTTTTGCCTTAGTAACAAAGCTTTGAATCTTTTTTGCATCTCTTTATCCTTTAATGTATTTTTAAACATCTTAAGAGTACTGCTACTGAACAAATATTATACATACCTTATGCTAATATATTGATCCTGTTACAAAAATTATGTGCATATTCTGATGAGTATGTTTTTCCTTAATTTGAAAATAACACTCCTTGGTATAGTGTGGTTACTGTACTAGTAAAAAATTAATAGTAACGTGTTTGAATTATAAACGTAATTGTTTGGCTTATAGTAAGCACTTATGTATTTGGTGTTGCAAGTACTGTATAAGATGTACATAACCTTCTTTTATTATTGTGTACAAAATATTTAGATTGAAGGGAAACTATTAATTTTAAGTTCGAATATTGTTCAAAGTAGTATTTACAATTGAGGTAATTTTCCTTCAGATTTTTCCTTCAGCGTGGATCAACTTGTTTCTTGTTCATGATCTCACAGACGAATATATGTTATACTTCTTTACACATCCTTGACATCTCTGTGCTTCTACAAATACTTTCCTGGAAAAAGGAATTGAAATACAAGTACAGTGGAACATACTGACCTGTCATATATTAAAGTCAGTCCTTTGTGTGCCACCAGTAGATCATGCTGAACACTTGCCTAGTTGTACAGCAGGCAGCCAGGGAAGTGTATTTAAGGAACTGTTCTTTGTATTATTACACTTCTAGCCATTACCATTACTGCTGTGTCGTATTACAGCGTAGATACTCATGTGGGAGCCTTAAACTAATGTGCCTAGGCCCACATCAAGCCATAACAGCCAGGAACTAAGTATAGGCTGCAACATTACCTGTTTGGTTATATTTTTGGCCTGTTGGTTCATTCTTCCAGCCTTTTAGCTAGAAAAGCCAACTACTGGTGACTTATTCATTAAGATCTTTTCGTAATAGCACAAGATTTGTGCTTCTCAAGTTTTGAAACTGCTTCATTAGATAAAGGTCTGTCTCAAAGGTAGTCTTCAGTTAAGATTTTCTCTTGGAAAATAAATTAATGGGAGTCAGGACTGCAACTTACACAAGAATGCTGTATATTTATAGCGTGAGAAAATCAGAGTACTGCATTTAATTGAACTTGGTTGTAGTTGTTAAGGTGCAGTAGCACTTGTTTAGTATTACTTTCTCAGCAGGGAAGTATAAATAAGAAAGCATATGCAATGTGGATGTTTACCACTGCCAGTAAGTTGTAATAGATGCATAATTCTGCACTTGACTTTGTGGATGGAGTAGTTTGCTTGTATCATACTGATGTACCCTTTGTTGCTAGAAAATTAAAATTTGCTTCCCTTTTCTCCAAAATCACAAAAACAGTCTGGTTTTTGAAACACAGGTCTTTTGGGTTTTTAAGGGGTTTTAGACCTCCACCATGAAGGAGGAAATTATACACATAACATTTATTTATTGCGTGCTCCAGTTAACAATAATACTTTCTGTAAAAAAAAAAAAAAACAACAAAACCAAACCACCTTCTGTGAGGATGTTTTTTAGTGCTGTGACCAAGTTCCTTAAATATTTTTGTATATCTAGTATATATTTACATTTCAGAAAAGTGAATTACCTGAGTTTTCTTTGATGATCCAGTAAAAAAAATTGTATGTAACAGCAATTAGAAGGCATTACTTAGAGTTGCAATAGATGAATTACTGAAGTTGGTTTTACCTTTCACTATTTTTCATATGAAGTTTAAAAAAAAAAAAAAAAAATGTCTTCCCTTTACAGCCTGAAGTACTTGAACAACTGAGTGGGTTAAAGGAATTTTGGATGGATGGTAATAGACTAACACTTATTCCAGGGGTAAGTTCTTTTACTTGGTTGAACATTTAGTATTTACAATGGTATTTGCTTTTTCAGTGATCATATATGTTAAAGTTGCTTCATAATTTTAACGTTACTTAAGTACCACTTAAATGCTTAACTAGTCCCCCTAGAATCTGTCACTGATCATGAGAGCTGGGTACACAGCTTTTCATTGGAAGTCGTATGATGCCTCTCATTGGAAAATTATGTTCCAGTTCACGAAAGGGATAAAAATCTTAGATAAATCCTGGATCAAATTATTGTTGAATAGCCCTTCTAAAAAGGGATTATTTGATGTTAGCCATCAAACAGGAATTTACAAGATAAATACATTGTATGAATTTTTACTGGTCGTGTCTGTAAAGCAAGCAGTGCCTGTTTAGGTGTCACATATAGTGGGAGCATAGCCAGTTCCTAAGAAAGTGTGCTGTTGACTTTGTCTGGGTTCCTGACATCTCTCAAAATTATATGGGGTCCAGGCTGACCTGTTAATGAAGTACTTGAGAGCCTGTGCTTATGTTGTAGTAAGCTAGTAAATAAGTGTTTGAAATTCGGGAAGCAGCTGTTAAGTCTGTTTTCAGACATGAAATCACTGTCACACCTCTGACGTGAGGCTTCCTTGCCTGATCTGTAGGCTTCTCTACCATCTTTCTTCACTTCAGCTAATGCTTCAGTGAAGAGTTTAGTGAATGTATTAAACATTTCTACTTTACAGTAAAACTGTATTTGTGAAAAGAACTGGGTCTTCCCTGTGAAGGTTTTAGTAGCATAGTGTGTGCAACTCTTCAAACTTATTCGCAGTTCATATGGAAAAGTAATACAAGCTTACGTTTTGGCTTCTTTCTTCAGTTTTGTATAATTACACATTCATTGTTGTTGGGTTTGAGGTTAAGTAGGAAACAGCTTTTACACAAAAGGCAAAAAAAAAAAACTTTAAAAGACTTCACTGGACCCTAATGATGTCCTTAAGTTATCAGTGAGTCTGCAGTCAGTTCTAAAATTTCAGTTACTTGATTCATGGCAATTGATCAAACTGTTGAATTTGCAGCAGACTGACTTTAGAGACCTGCAGAATTACTGCGGTATGTCTGTGCATGTGGAAAAACATCAACTGTGCCTATCTGCACAAAATATTTCGTTATAAAGCTCAGATATTTTGCATAAAATTGTATTTCAGTATTATAAATAGGTTTTCTCTTTTCCTCTAGCATTACACTTGACAGACGGTTTGTTGTCAAATCTGATGGATTTTTTTGAATTATTTTCTCTTGCTTTTAGTTCATAGGCACTTTGAAACAACTGACCTACTTGGATGTTTCTAAAAACAACATTGAAGTAGTTGAAGAAGGTATTTCAGGTTGTGAGAGCCTGCAAGACCTACTGTTATCTAGTAATTCTCTTCAACAACTGCCAGAGTCTATTGGTTTGTATTTTCAATTAATTCCTTTTCTTAAAAGCTTATAGTTTAATCACAGAACACTTGAAAATAGTAAAATGTCATTTTAGATCTAAGTTTCAATTGATTAAAAATGGTAGTTTTGGATAAAACTATAATATGTAGATGAATAATTTATATTTGTTTCAGGGCATTCTTCACTTTATACAGTAGTTTGTGTAAGGATGATAAACTGTTGACTGTAACAGTGGGGAAAAAAAAAAATTTTTCTTTTTCTCCCACTGCTATGGGTGGCACGTAGTAAGCTGACAAACAAGTTCTGTAACCTCATCTGCTTATTTCTTTAGTTACATATCACTACAGGCATGCCAGGGAATACAGGACATATGGTTCTTTGCCCATATTTCCACCCCCTTAATTTAAATGATTAAAGCTTAATGAACTCAGATATCCTTTTTTGATTTACTTTTTCATTTTACTACAGGTTCCCTGAAGAAAGTAACAACACTTAAAATTGATGAAAACCAGTTAATTTATTTGCCAGACTCCATAGGAGGGTAAGTATTTCACCTGAATAAAAGGTTGAATTGTCTTTCTGTACTTTCCTGTAACAATGGTGCTTCTCTTTTGAATGTTCTTATATCTACTTGATTTAATTTCTTCTACAAGTCAATAAAATTGAAAGCAAGTTCTTTCCTATCTTCTAGTTTGCAGCATGCTTATTCTTTATTTATTATTTAATATCAAAAGACATATGTTCCTTGCTTACTGGTGCAGCCACCAGTCTATGAAAAAAATTGAATGTGAAAGAAAATAAGATGTTTAAAAAGGCAGTCAGGTTTTTGGTTTTTTGGCAGTAATGTAGCTGTGACTGTGGTAGATACTGCAAATGATTGAACCACTATCAAAAAGCTTATAAAAGGTGAAATTGAACACACATATTTATCTTCTTTTTTTTTAATATAATAGAAGGAGAATTTCCACCTCTTTGTCAGTAGATTTTTTAATGTTTTTTTTTTATTTGGTGTTCAGCAATTTAAAACTTGCAAATGACAGCAAAAATAATTCAAAATCAAGTGCTCTACAAATGAAGCATATTAGTTCCAATTTCTTTTCTCCTGTTATAATTAATATAGGTTATATTTTCTTGTCGGAATTTACAAAATACTTCTTCACCACCAAGTCCTTAGGCTCACTGTCTCTAACTCTTGAAATTCTTTTCTTGTTCAGGAACTGCACTCAGCTCCTGTTTGGCTGTGACTTGTCCCATTCGGAATGTTTTCAGTGCCTTGCACTAGCATGTTTCCATGTAGTACGCAAGCATTTGATGTTGCTGACCCCCCTGTTTTCACTGAATGCTCTTTTGTGAGGACAGCATAAAGGAGATTTAGAAAACAAACCACCCCCAAAACAAAAAAAAGCCCACCACAATCAACCCACAAACAAAACAAACACCACAAATGCATTTTAGGTGGTTAGTAAAAGATTTTTCTTGGATTTTAATTCTCTTTGGTTTCAGAATTTTATTTTCAATTACATTTGAAATTTGTAATTAATAGAGGTATTATCTTCATTTAAACTTACTCAGTTACTGTTGGATGAGTTAACCTATATAGACAAGTCACTGGGGGTTTGGGTTTTTTATATTGGCTTGGCTTTTTTTTCAGATTAATATCAGTAGAAGAACTGGACTGTAGTTTCAATGAGATAGAAACATTGCCTTCATCTATTGGGCAGCTCTGTAATATCAGGACATTTGCTGCAGATCATAACTTTTTAACACAACTGCCATCAGAGGTATGTATTTAATTACAAAATTGTAAAATTAATTTGTAAATGTGTTTTAAACTATATAGTCCGGACAGCTCTCGGATAACAAGTTAATACTTGAGTAGATTCTGTTTGTCTAAGTTTTCAGAGAAGCATTCCTGACTTTATATAGTATGTACAAGTAACCATGTTTTCAAATAATGAAATTTGAATTTCTTTGAGCAAGAAACAGAAATCCATTGCTAGTGTATTGAAACTAAAAGAAGGTTTAATATGTAAGGATAAACCTAATTATGCTCTACAGGCATACTGTTTTAAAACAGTAAAAAAAAAGATTATTTAGAAATTTGAAGATAAATTAATTCTTTGGGTTGTTTTGGGTTTTTTTCAGATTGGAAACTGGAAGCATGTCACAGTGTTGTTTCTGCATTCAAATAAGCTTGAATTTCTCCCTGAAGAAATGGGTGATATGCAGAAATTAAAAGTCATCAATCTGAGTGACAATAGGTTTGTGAATATATTTATTCATGTAGAAGTGGTGTAAAATTCAGTAATAACGTGAAGGTTTTGGTATGAATATATTACACTTATGCACAGCTTAGAAGCTGACTGAGATGCGTGTATTTAGTGTGTTATTGTATTATGGATCTTGCAGTTCCATTGTATTAAGCTGTCTTCATTTCAGTGACTTGGCATATGCATTGAAGCACAGTTTCAATACGTTCATGATTGTTAGTGTGTTCCAGGGAACTAGTTTGGTTATTTTTATAAAAAATTTGATTCTTACTTAAAAGTTAATTACTTCCTGTACTGCATATGGAAGACACAAAATGGTATTGCACTAGAGTCTAAACCACTTGAGAGTGCTGGGGAAGAGGGAAATGAGAACTGTGTTTTATTAGAGCTGGTCATTAAAAACTGACAAAACATTTCTCTGTTGGGAATTGCCGGTTTGGAGAATTGAAATATATTGAGAGAGAGAGGTCTAACTGAGCTCTCCCTTCTGTTCTGCCAGTCCAGCTTCTGTACTCCATTTGTAGCTGGATTTACCCATTAATGCCAGAGCTTCCATTATTCAGAGAAGCTCCTTGCCCACACATGTTTCTTGGAATAAACCAACAATTTTTAGGTGTAGCACTTTTTTCTTAATTGGTATGCATGTATATTGAAAGATAAAATGCTGAGGATTCAGATTAATTAAATTCAGGTTAACTGTCTTCAAAACTGTATTCAAGTCAATGAACTGAGTTACTTCAGTTACAGCGTCAATTTAAGCCGCTTGCTAAACTGGCTATAATTGTGGTTGTTTTGCTTGTTGTTTTTTTCATTCCAGGTATAGCTTTGAATCTAAATTAAATGCTTTCACCTTTGAAACAACAGTAGTTATTAATGTAACTATATCTGTAAATATCTTTTTAAAATGTTTTTGGAGGCTAATACAGGATTGTTTCTTAACAGTTGTCAGTATTGATGAATGCACTTACATACATTCTTGTTTTTACAGACTGAAGAATTTGCCATTTACCTTTACAAAACTGCAACAGCTCACTGCTATGTGGCTATCAGACAACCAGGTGATCTTTTTTTTTTACATTAAAAATAGATGGTTGTTGACTTCATTCCTAATGGAATTGACAACTACAGAGCCATCTGTTAAATAATGAGACCTGGTACTGTGTATATGCATTGATACTTCCTTGATATTAATATGTTGGTTCACATGAGATAAACACTGAGCCTGCCTATCTTTGGAGACTTTCATACATCCAGCAAAGTTCTGTGCTGTTAGGAAGTGCAATTTCACAGATGCTGCTTTTTTCTTATTTGTTTTTCTTAATTCTGGCTTGTTTACACAGGAGACTATCGAGCACTAGCTTGATAACCTAGTACTTGAATGCATAGCATGCTGTTTCTTGTACAGCCATACCACTGGGGAAACTCTGCATGTCTTTTTTTTTTAGCTAGGATTTTTGCCACAACTTTGAACTTCATGACTGTCCAAGTTTCAGGCTATTAAGCAGTAACTCATATACTTGGGGTTCTATTTTTGCTGTGTATTGAAGCTCTCTGTACCGTACTGATTTCCTGAATCGCATTAAGCTGTACAGGTCTGCCAGAAATCCACTAGCCTCAGATGCAGCATAATGAAAACACTTTTACTAATAAAGTAATTTCAAGAATCCCTTGCCCTTCTTTGTAAGAATTGAGGGATATTCAACCTGGTGTCAATATGAAAAACTGAGTATGAAGTTCTTCTTTTATGTGATTGTCTGCAGCTTAAATGGCCAGTAATATCTCTATATTCCAGATCAGCCTACTCTGGGATAATAATAAATCCTAGCAGTACAATAGATTATTCTTTGAATATCCAGTGTTTACTGTTCTCTTAAAGCTGTTAACTGAGTTTCAGTTCTCAGTCAAAGGCAGTTGTCAAAGACAGACATGTTAATAACTTCATTTTGAGAAAGAGAAGAGAAATGGTTTAATACAAGGCACAGTAATCTTCAAAGTAAAGTTATGCTCCATGACATTTACATCATATTTACTTTTTTCACATATATGTACTTATAACATATCCTTCTTTAATTTGCTTCCTAGTCTAAACCACTTATCCCTCTTCAAAAAGAAGCTGACCATGAAACACAGAAAACAGTGCTTACTAATTACATGTTCCCTCAGCAACCAAAGACCGAGGATGGTAAGAATTTCTGAAATACCCCATGTCCTGGTTTGAATGAGAACAGAACTAATTCTGCTCAGTGATTTTACTTTCCACCTCAGTTCTTCTAACTAACTGCACTGTCTGAAGTTAGCAGCCTGTTCTCACAGGCAGTGTCTGTTTCTAGCAGTGATAACACCCCATATTTAGAGTTAGTACCCAGGATTGGTGTGCAGACCAAGGCCACTGCTGGATCTTGTGTGCCACAGTGCAGGGTGCAGAAAGTGAAAGGCTGCATCTGCAGGGAGGGACAAATGGGACAGGTGACCCCAAACTGACCAGTGAGGGATTCCATCCGATATCTGTTATATTCAGAATAAAGCTGAGGGATAAGGAGGGTCTCACCCCTCTCTTTGCCCTCTCCGCCCAATATGCCGGCTTTGATTGGCTTGGCTCAAGTCCTCTTCCAGTTTCTTCCTCAGAGCATCTGAGGAGGACTCTGTCTGTTCTGCCTTCGATCCTGATCTGTGTGTTTGTGAATCCAGTACCAGAATACAGCTCCTGAACACAGCTCCTGTCTGCTGCTGGGCCCAGTCTGGGACTCTCCCAGTGCTTGCCCCTCAGCATCAGTGGTGATGGTGAGATAATTGCCATTGGGTGTGGTGGGTTCAGTGCTGGTTTTGTATATCAGGAATCCCTGACCCTGAAAGTAAGAGTGAAAGCCTGGAAGGAGGAAGACTTTCCCCTGGTTGATAAGGATTGGGTTAGAAATCATTTGCATAAAGTGAACACACACAAATCCATGGGCCCTTATGGGCTGCACCCACGAGTGCTGAGGGAGCTGCTGATGTTGTTGCTCTACCACTCTCCACCCTTTTGGAAAGATTATGGAGAACAGGTTAGGTGCCTGAGCACTGGAGGGAAAACAATGTAGTCCAGTCTTCAAAAAGGCCAAAAAGGAAGACCCTCATCTCCATCCCTGGAAAGGTCATGTAGCATCTCATTCTGGAGATTGTAACTCAGCACGTGGAAGGTTATCAAGAGTGGCCAGCATGGATTTACTAGAGGGAAGTCATGTCTGACTAATCTGATAGCCTTCTATGATGGTGTGACTGAATGGGTAGATGCAGGGAGAGCAGTGAATGTTGTCTACCTTGACTGTAGCAAGGCTTTTGACACTGTCTCCCATAACATCCTCATGGGTAAGCTCAGGAAGTGTGGGTTAGAAGAGTGGACAGTGAGGTGGGTTGAGAACTGGATGAACAACAGAGCTCAGAGGGTTATGATCAGTGGTGTACAGTCCAGCTGGCATCCTGTAAGTAAGTAGTGGTGTTCCTCAGGGATCAGTACTGGCTCCAGTCTTATCCAATATCTTCATCAATGACCTGAATGAAGGGATGGAGTGAACCCTCAACAAGTTTGCTGATGATACTAAACTGGGAGGTGTGACTGACACACTGTAAGGCTGTGCTGCCCTCCAGTGAGATCTGGACAGACTGGAGAGCTGAGCAAAGGCAAACCTAATGAAGTTCAACAAGGATAAGTGTAGAATCCTACACCTAGGGAGGAACACCACCGTGTGCCGGTTCAGGTTACTGGTACTGGAAAGCAGCCTTGTGGAGAGGGACCTTGGTATCCTGGTGGACAATAAGTTATCCATGGAACAGCAACGTGCCCTTGTGGCCAGGAAGGCCAATGGTATCCTGGGGTGCATCAAGAAGAGCGTGGCCAGCAGGTCAAGACTGATTCCTCTCCCTGTCTGTTCTGCAATAGTGAGACCACATCTGGAATATTGTGTTCAATTCTGGTCTCCCCAGTTCAAGAGAGACAGGGAAATACTAGAGAGAGTCCAACAGAGAGCTACAAAGATGATGAAGGAACTGGAACATCAGTCTTCTGAGGAAAGGCTGAGAGCCCTGGGGCTGGAAAAGAGAAGACTGAGAGGGGATCTTATTAATGTTTACAACTATCTGAAGGGTGGGTGTCAAGTAGAAGGGGCCAGTCTCTTTTCAGTGGTGCCTTGTGGTAGGACAAGAGGTAGTGGTAGCAAGGTGAAACACAGGAAGTTCCTCCTCAACATGAGGAAAAACTTCTTCACTGTGAGAGTGACAGAGTCTGGAACAGGCTGTCCAGAGAGGTGGAGTTGTCTCCTCAAGAGACTTTCAAGCCCCGCAGGGATCTGTTCCTGTGTGGCCTGCCCTAAGTGTTCTTTCATTGGCAGGGGGATTGGACTTGATGATCTCTGGAAGTCCCTTCCAACCCCTACCATTCTATGATATTTGTGTATATTCTATTTTTATTATTACTATTTTCATTAAAGCTGTTCTGGTTTCCTTTTCTAATCGCTCAGTCTCTCTCCCTTATTCCCTTTCTCTTCCCCTCTGGGGAGTGAGGGGGGTTAACATCTGTTATAGGTCTATGGGGTTGCCCTGACCCTAAACTGTGATGCCCTGTCACAATGCTTATTTAAGAAAAATGTAGTGGGAAGACTGTCCAGCTAATGTGATTTTTCACTAGATAATATTTAATTAATAATAATACCTAATAATACCTAATAAAACCTAATACAGGTTTGGAGTAAATTTATAAGTGATGAAGAGTTACACCTGAAGAATGAGAACAGGAACCTAATGTGACCTACATATTGGTAAACTCTAGATGAAACTTTTAGCCAGCTAGGTGAGGAATGGACTGGTAGGATCCCATTCTGCCATGGTTGCCACTTCCCAAAGTGACACCCTGTTTCGTTCCAGCAGAGCTTAATGATTTGGGATGAAATTATCCTTAGCAGAATTATCCTCACTGCTTCGGAGTGACAAAATATTTCCTCTGTTACTATGTACGTAGTTTTGTGAAAGTACATAGCATTCTGTGTTTTATTTTAAAAGAAAAAAAAAATTGGTGCAAAAAAAAAAAAAGCGAGTTGCTGACATTTAGTTTGAACTGTCTTATAAAAAGTTAGGCCAAATACTAAGACCTTGCCAGAAACTGATTTCTGTGCACTTGTAAAATAGTTAGGAAAATAAGTAACATTCCATGAGTAGCCCCATTAGGAGATGGGGAAAGAGTGTTAAATCTCTGTTTCTCCACTCTTTTTTTCACCTGCAGACAAAAGGAAAATTCTTGTGCTGCTCTAACAGAACAGGGGACACATATCAATGGAAATAATTGAAAATCAACAAGTTGCAACATTTGCTCTTCTGTGGCACAAGTGTCTAGTGCACTGAGAGAATAATTGTCAAAAATACCAGGAAAAACAGTAAACTGTGCAACATTTTGCCTTCTAATGCACATAATCCATCTGCAGCACCTCTGCTAGAATGTGAGAATTATAAAACCATTTGGAGAATCGATAAAGTTCTTTGCTCAGGTGCTGAGATTTCCTTCTATAGACAGGGAGGGGACAGCTTGTTTGGCTGAAGTTTACAGAGTACCTGTCCTTGAGGTGGTCATTACAAATAGAAGGTTTAAAGTTCAATAGATAGCATTATTTTTAAACTAAATTTTTTTTTTTTCCCAAGTTCTTGTTTTGATGATAGTGAAGAGTATTTTCAGATGTGGTTAAAATTTTTATTTTACCCAGTAAACACAGAGTAACAAATAGTCAAATGAATTTGTTGAGCCCTATAATTAAAGGGGTTTTTCTATTTCAGGTATAGAAGTGGTTAATATGAACAGTTTTGACATTGCTAGTGAAGGATATACATTTGCTGTGAAGATGGTGGCAGGTTTCTTAAACTATTTGTCATGTTAAAGTAGAACTTGGCTGATATAAGACAATGTATGGAGACATGCTAGTGTATTTTGTGGGTACACAAAAGAGAGTTTTTTATCTCTTGTGAAATTAAGCAAGAAATACTTTGTAAAGCTCCTGCCAACTTGCACAAAATAGTGTCATTATATTGTTTTAGATGCTTTAGGGTTTTTCCAGATAAGTAATAATGAAGGTTTTTTGACACTGTCATTCTTCTTCATTTTTAAATTTTCATTGAATTTTCATGAAATGAAATCAGGTGAAAGCCCTTATACTTGCTTAACAAGACCATCTCACTGAAGTTGGCTATACAAATGTATATTGTTTACATTTATATATGTACAAATACATATTTTTATATTTGTAGACATATATGAATAAAAGTACTTTGCAGCAGAGTTTTGCTTAAAATTTTCAAATATGAGCGTTAAGACTAGTGTACAGCTGTGTGGATGATGTTTTTTACTTTACAGGTAGGGAGCTTACTATTATGAAAATACAACCAAGTTCATAAAGCAGTGGTAGTGCAGCTAGTCTTCAATTAATGGTGCTCCTAGTCTCTTAAGAAAGAAGAAGAGAGGATTATTTTGCATAACATACGCTATTCTTTGTTTTTTACTTTTTAGTTATGTTCATATCTGATAATGAAAGTTTTAATCCATCTCTATGGGAGGAACAGCGGAAACAGCGTGCTCAGGTGGCATTTGAATGTGATGAAGATAAAGATGAGAGAGAGGCACCCCCTCGGGTTAGTATTGAATTTATTTTTGAATACTTGGTGCTTTCCTCCCCCTTATGGCCACCCATGAATCCCATCTATTTCCTTGCTTTGGTTGTGGATTTCTCTTTGCTGAAGAAATCGAGTCTTCAGTTATTAGTTAAGAGTACCTAACAGGGTGAAACACCAGGAATTTTGGGGTGGGTTTGTTTGGATTGTTTGTGGCCACATCATTTAAAGTGGAGCACAAATGGAAGACTCTGAGCTTGTTAAGGCAATGTAGAACATATCTAGGAGGCTGCCTAACTGGTGGTGCCATAGAAAAGGATAGTGGTGAAAGAATTATTAATCCTGTTTTTTAAGTAAATTATAGTTGTCATAATTCTTCCTACTTGCAATCACTTACTGGGTTTTATAAACTTAAGTCTGCATCCATGCTGGTGAACTTGAACAGCAAAGCAGAGATTCTGTATTGTTCAGTGTTTTGTTCCAGTTCGTTGTTTTGAAGCTGATGATTTAATTATGAGATTTAGTTAAATGTAGAACTTTTTTTTTTTTTTTATACAGGAAGGCAACCTGAAGAGATATCCAACTCCATATCCTGATGAACTGAAGAATATGGTCAAAACAGTCCAGACAATTGTACATAGGCTAAAGGATGAAGAATCTACTGAAGATACTGCCAAGGAGTCAAAACGTGAAGGCCAGACAGTTTCTGTAAAAGATGTGGGGGTAAAGGTTAGAGATAATACTCTCTTCTGACTTTGCAAGAACCTCCAAAGATCTATAGTGTCACTGATTCCTTTTAATTCTCTTCTCCCTCCCCACTAATGCTTTAGCAAGAATAGCTGTCAGATTAAAGAACAGAATTTACCTTTTCACTGCCTAAAGAAGATTATAGTAAATGTCTCGTTTGCAGTAGCAATTTTCTGCTGACACTAAGAACAAGGAAAGTGACTTGATTCTCAGGCAAATACAAACTATGGATGTGTTAATGAGCTGGCTTCTTCATTATCTAGAGAATGGCATATTTGTCATCTTCTGATATTACTGCCAGACTTCACAATGAAAATCAGGATGATCTCTAAGAATCTTACTGCAGCCTTCATGAATGGAGGTTTTACATGCTAAGGTGGGAAAGCGATCATACGAAATTGTCACAGTGAGTCAGGGGTCTCTAACAGATTGATGTATCCTGATAGGTGGCAGGACTGCTTTTTGGTGCTGTTGTCTCATTGTAGATATTCTTGACCATTTTTTTAAACAGGAAATTTAATGGTACAAATTGATCCCAATAAGTTGGGGAGACAAACTGATTAACGAGGAGTAGGGACTGTATCTCAGTAATCTGCTGAGATTTTCCTGCATTCTGTATCTGGTGCGTTTCATATTTTGTATTTCAAAGCTCAGATTTTCCATTTCATAGTTCCTCAAAACATACAGAGTTAACTCTAAATATCGTATGTTACCAAAACCTTTCAGGATGTTTTTTTTTGCTAATGCTTTTAATCCTGTAGACTTCAGAAATTGCTTCAATAAAGAACAAAGCAGATGAGAGAAAGCAGTACTCAGCAGGAAGCTCTGTGCAGAAGCCTACTGAACCAGAAGCTGAGCACAGCACTGCAAATTCACAGATGACTGCGCTTGTTAAAACCTTGCAGAACACAAAAACAACTGTCAACCATGAAGACACGCTTGAGGTATGGCATTGCGATGAACATCATGGCAGTCAAAGAATTGTGCTGGTGTTGTACTGAATTTGTTACTATGGGAGATGAAAATTTACATTGACAATAGCAGAAAATTGTCATCCATAAGTGCTGTAAATGCAGATGGTCTGCAGTGCAAAATTTTTCTTACTTCAGGTTATCTTAAGTTAAAGTTGAAATAGCTAGTAAAAAGCTCAAAATGAAAGACACATGAATTTTAAGAAAAATAAAGCAAGCTTGATTAAAAGTTCACCAAAGTATCAAACTATGAAAAGACTCAGAATTTTCCAGGTATTGCTTTATTGTCTGTTCTGTATTAAAGAATTTATTTTGTCAGCAAAATGACAAAATACCTGGTTCATAGGAGTAATCAAAAAACTTGTGTATCCAAATGACTGTGCACATTTACTTCAAATTAAAAGTGAAAGGTGGGTTTAAAAATATGTATTCCTCAGTGTTTATTAGTGAGCTGTCATTAATATGACTGGGGTTGTATTTGCCTCCTATAAAGAGTCCTAAATTCTTTGTACATCTCTCTGACAAACACCATATATTCATTCATTTAGAATGTTTCAGATTTATGCCAAATTGCAGAACTTACCACTTGATCAGTTGCCAGTTACAACCTGTAATGTGTTTCTTTCATAGTTTCACAAGCAGGTTTTTTTTTCCCATGTCATGCAAGCAGTGGAACATAGATACATAATTTCACTGAGGAGACCTTGTGACAAGCAGTTGTTGCTAGCTGTCCCCCCACTAGTGTGTTCCTGCTTGTATATAGTTTCTGAAAATATTGATTTAGGCATTTTCCTTTAGTTTAAAAGTATAATTTCAGAAAATCATATTAGTTGTCTAACAATAGTGACAGCAATTCTTTGTAGCTGGATGTATACCAGTAAGTGAATGAGGCAGCAGTGTATAGACGACCAGGGATAGTGAATTCCTTACTTCATGTAATAACCTGCTGGTGACTCTTGCAGTTGAATCCTAAACTTTGCATGTATGGAATTTGTTCGTTTCAACATTGATTACACCTGCTGTATGTCATACCCAGGAGGAAGGGTAGTATTGGTAGAGGCAGTGAAGAGGTTGTCTGTTCCATTTGCTGAGAAAAACGGATTTTTATTTTTTTAAATGAAAACTGTAATAGCTTGTTTGCTACATCTCCGTCAGGTTTGTCCTTTCTGCAGTAGGCCACGTAGTTATGACCATGGGAAACATGTCCTCCAGTAGGTTCCACACATTAAATGTTCTGAAACCTGTAAGAAAAAGTCAATACTGACAGACTGTTTTTTGCAATGTGCAACATGGATTTTGTAGCATTTGTAACAGGAGGCATATTTACTAGAAATAAATTTCCACTGCACAGAAGTAAGCTTTTTTTTTTCCTTCAAAATATTACAAGAAACAATAATTTTTTGAAGATGATAAGAATACAGGGCTTGCAGTGGGATACTGAATCAGTTGCATGGCTGCTGTTGCAGCAGCTTTCTCAGTTAATGTTTCATGAGTATTCTGAGCTTCATTTTATCAGTACGAACTAGTGATTTTTAACTTAAATGTATTCAGCATCACTTTATCCCTCTGCCATTGTTCTTGAGGTTAAATAACTTTTTTTCCTTTTGGAATTTATCCCCAGTATAATCTTAAAGATATAAGCTGAGGTGACACAGTTGCTGATTTCTCGCTAGACTAGGCAAGCTGAGCTCATTCAGTTTTGTCACAGCATAGCTATTCATTCCTAAGATTGTCTTCATCATGCTACTCTATATCTGTTTTAATTTTGAGGGTTTGCTGATTCAGTGGTAACTTTCTGAATTGAACTCAACTGGAGGTTCTCTCCAGCAGCGGAACAGAGTCTTACCTCTGCTTGCTCAAAGTAGGTTTTTGAAACTGAAGTTCACAGTTTGTGTTGCTCCCATGGAGTTCATCAGGGACAATGCAAGTCTACATGTGCTACTTCTTAAAAGTAATTCAGTGGCAAATACTACTAAATTCCATTGACTTAACTGTGGAATGCACTTATAGTGTGTTATGTTCTGTGTTATGTTGCTTGAGTTTTTTCTCCCCTTTATTGTTCTGTGGGTGACAGTTTAGAGAGCATTTACTTAATCTTTAAGTAGTTCTTTAAAATGCACAGCATAAATCTGTTTTTCCTTTAGCAGGAATCCGAAGAACTCTCCTCTGATGAAGAGATGAAAATGGCAGAAATGCGACCACCACTAATAGAAACCTCCATAAATCAACCAAAAGTGGTAGCTCTTAGCAATAACAAAAAAGGTTAGATAACATAAAAGTGATAGAAGTGTGTGATTCATATATTTTCTTGACTCAGTGACTAGTTCTTCTAATTACATTGTATAAAAGTAGATTTAATTTTTATGTTTTAAAAGAAAGCTGGTAATTCTCTAGTTAAGCAATGAAAGCAGAAAAAAAAAATTCAATATCTTGAGTGTGTGATAGAGAAAGCTGTGTTGACATACTGTATTTTCTTGATTCTTGTCATCAGTGTAAGAACACAGCAATAAAGGAGATGTATATATTTTCAGGACTGTTAGCTTGAATACACTTTTGATATGCTTAAGAAAAGGATTGAAGAAAGTGGTATTTCCACATTTTCCCCCCTCCCCCAGATATTTTTTGATTATTGCTGCTGTAGGTAGCAGTATCACATGTTTAAATCTCTCAGAGAAACTGTGCTCTCTTCCTCAGGTTTAAGAACAAGCTCCTCTTGTGGCAACTTGTTCTCTAGAGTCCCTTTACTCCTTAATGTTTCTTCTAACAAGAAACTTCAGAACATTGTTTTTGTTACCTAGTTGTTACATTCTCTGAAAGATTATTTCAGTCTGGGTAACCATTTCCTTAAGAGTAAGGAATGACCTAGGATTCAGAAAAAACATAATTAAGCTGGAAAGCAAATAGTATATTGCTTTGTATGATACCCTAGGCTGTTCTGTTTTTTCCAGAACAAAAAGCTTTTCTGTCCATTAGATGTAAATAGGTGAGATTTAGTGGGGATGAAGGAAAACCACATGGAGATAGCAGGAAGAGTCTGCTGAGGATCACGTGCATGTGAAACAATTGATGTTTATCAGTGCTACCTTTATGGTTTTACGCCTGACTAAAGTCTTAAGTCAAAACTTCTTTGTTTCCTTTGGGGATAGACATCAGTTGCACAAAATTAATGGTTTTGGCAATTGTAACTGTGTCTTGAAGCAAAAATTTTAATGTATTTGTTTGTACATTTCTATCAAAATCATGGCTGGTGTTAACTCCCACAAGAGAATTTATTTATATATGGGTGTAGTATGAAAGTATGCAGACATTATGCAAGAATCAATGTGCACAGGTGTGAATTACGTGTTGTCATAAGTAATCTGCAAAGCATGGGAATGCATTGGATTCCAACTGTAGAAAAACATTTTTCTTCCCTGTTTTTATTTACATTTATGAAATTATAGAGAGCTTTTCCAGTCAATTAGGTCTTTCCAGAGTATTTGGTTTAATAAATACCTATTTAAGTATGATATAATGTTTAAAATCAGGAACTATGTACACTTTCAAATTACTGCACATGAAGCAGCGTACTTCATTTTAATAGGGGCTAATAGACATGTAATTCAAAACTTCAAAATCTTCGTAACAAAAGAAATATGATTTGATAGATTTTTTTGGGAAATACTACGTAATGTGGCATTAGCTTATGCCAAGGAAACTTGGAATAAAGCAACGATTTAAATTTCATTAGCAGGTGCAGGCTCTTTACATTGAGCCAAGTATTTTAAAATCTTTTGCTGCTGTTGCCAGCAGTCTTTTGTAAATTTAAATTGTTTGCATATGTTTAGTTTCCTGCAGTAAGAATCACTGAAGAACGAGAGACAATTTCTAAATACTGTAACATCTACACATCAAATGGTTATTAAATACTTATGTGTCTGTAACTAATCTGTCAATTTTTTATTTCAGATGATTCAAAAGATGCTGATTCCTTATCAGATGAACCTACCCACAATAGTAATCAAAATAACAGCAACTGCTCCTCTCCTTCTCGAATGTCAGATTCCGTTTCCTTAAACACAGATAGTAGCCAAGATATTTCTCTCTGTTCTCCAGACAAAGAAACACATGCTGCTGTTTTATCCAAGATCAGGTTTGTAAGATACTTTATAGCACTGAGCCGATATGATAGAAAAAAATTACTTAATCTTTCAGATTATGTCTCCATTCCTTTAGTATGTCATGAAATAATTTAAATTTTAGTATCTTAAAATAAGGTTAAAAAATTGAATAGTTCTCTTAAAAAAATAAAAAGGACAATAGAATTCAGAAACTAATTTTGGTCTACAAGAGATGGTTTCCATCTGTCATAATAATAGTGTATAACTTCATCCTTATACTTTTTCCCTGCAGAATACTTCAGTGCACCTTTTAAAAAGTGCTATGCTTTTATTTATACAATTTTGAAGAGCATTTTGATTACTAGTGTAACTTTTAAAGGCTTTTAGGAACTTATGAAGAATGAACTTAAGGTTTTTACTTGTGTTGAGGTTTTAGTTAGAAGGTGCCATTTTTTGAAAATCTTGCCAGTATAAATAAGACATTTTTCCAAAATTTTCATGGAACTTGTAAGTATTTATTTAAAAATAAAAAATCACTTTGTACTTTTTTGACAGTTTTATACTGTCTTTAATAATTTATATTCAATTTAAACAAACATCTGAAATCAGATGACACAAATGTGGCCAAAATGAGCCCTGTATATATAATATCTATATAAATATATATAGCTAGAAAATCTATTTCTGTTTTGTGTGCACACTGGCTGTGTTGCATGGTGATTACTTTTTCTAAAGCAATTCTTAAAGGAATATGTTGGTTCATCTTGGAATTTCTTTTAAGAATCGTCTTCTTTTCCAGGCGAGAAGATGAAAATTTCAATAACCTTTTGCAAAATGGAGGTGAATTGAGCATAACAGTAGAAGAAAAAATAAATTTGCAAGAGAGGGTTACAAATTTGTCTGAATATGAATTAAGCATTGAAGAGAGATTAGGCCTGATAGGAAAAGCTGTTGATCTAAGTACTCCTACAGAGGAGTCTCACAAATTAGACCAAATAAACATGAATATCACTAAATTGGTTGATGAAGAGGCAGTGCCAGTCCGTGCAGAAAGGTTACAAACACCGGAAATAGTTTCAGTGAAAGGCTTTTTGAATAACAACATGAAAGAAGAAAGTGAGCACTTGGAAAATGGGAATAAATATCCTATAAATAAAGTGAATGGTCATCCTGAGGAAGCAATACAGTCTCCCACTAAAGACAAACTAACAAGAAGCACTACAGCTGATGGGGATTCTGCTGAGCTGTCTGTTTCAAGGAGCACTGAAGATTTGTCCCCACAGAGAAGTGGTCCTGTGATGAAATCTCACAGCATCACCAGTATGGACACTGGTGGTCTGAAAATCTACGATACCGTCAATGAGAATGGATCTCAGCAGTCAAACTCAGTGGTAAAATCAGCATCTGATAGCGCAGATGGAAAAAATATAGTCCGAAGTAAATCTGCTACTCTTCTCTATGACCACCCTTTGCAGGTTTTTCCTGGGTCATCGTCATCATCTGACTTAGTATCTTCTACAAAAACTGTGTTCAAGTTTGACTCAAATCACAATCCTGAAGGTGCTAATGTAGTGAGAGGATCAGTGAAAAGTGGTGCCCAGATGTTCTCCACTCCCCAGTATAATATTCAGTACAGCAGCAGCGCAACAGCAAAAGACACCTTGTGGCCACAGAAGCAGAACACCCAAGTAGAACAAGGCAGCTTACCTCCTTCACGGCTGCTTAGGTCTGACAGTACAGAAACCCCCAGCTATGTAAAGCATTCTGCCAATATGAATTTCTCCAATCATAACAACGTCAGAGCCACCACTGTGTATAACACTCATCAACGGATGACTGGGAGACATACAGATATGTGGGCTATTCCACCAAATGACAGACTCCTCTCAGGAGCAACCAGGCACACTCTTCAAAGGCAGAGCAGTGTGTCTTCTACAGCTTCTATAAATATTGGGGATACAGGACCTTCAAGGCGAACCCAGGTTCCTGAAGGGGACTATTTAACGTACAGAGATTTGCATTCAATGGGAAGAGCTCCACCAGTAATGTCTGGGCAACAAAGGCCTCTTTCTGCTAGGACATATAGCATTGATGGTCCAAATGTAGCCCGACCGCAGAGTGCTCGGCCATCGGTAAATGAAATACCAGAAAGAACTATGTCAATTAGCGACTTCAATTACTCACGGACTAGCCCTTCAAAGAGATCAAATCCAAGGGTTAACTCTGAGCACTCTTTATTAGATCCTCCAGGAAAAAGTAAAGTCCCTCATGACTGGAGGGAACAGGTGCTGCGACATATTGAGGCTAAAAAGCTAGAAAAGGTAAAAATAATAATTTAAAAACTTTTCTATCTTTCTGTTATGTGGATATGGGATAAGTTAAATACTCTGTTTTGAACTGCTTTTAATTTCCAGTGCAAATGTACTTCCGATACTGCCGTAAAAAGGATAAAAGCATTTTTGATGAATATCTGAGAAACAGTCAAACTGGTAGACTGTAGCTGAACTTTCCTCCCAAAGAAAAAGAAGTCCGTGTTGTGTTTACATCATACTTGCCAGATTAGACCAATTAATTTAGAATACATTATTTAATATTACATTTACCTGCGAATTGCAAGGCCAGCTCTTTTAGGATATGTAATTTTTATTGTAGTATGGTATTTATATTATACTAAAATATTCCCTTACACTTCTTGATGTTGCTGTTCTGCCTCCCACCCCCCTGTTTCTTCTCTTTAAAAAAAAAGGAAAAGAAAATCAGTAAAAACTGTATGGAAGTATAGGTCTACAGCTTCAGGTACTGATGAATTCAAAAGCCATAATTAACATGTATTTGCCTCAAAGCCAGTTGTCTCTTGAAGTTGAGTATCTGACAGATTGTTGAATGAATATTTATTGCTCTGAGATGAGAACACTTAAAAATCTTGTTCATTTCAGGAAATCACAGGCGGTTTTGATATAACTAGAGAAGATGAACAGGATTCTTTATGGTAGTGTAAATGCTATCAAGAATTTGAGCTGGTGTGAGAGATGAACAATTATATATGTCTTCAAAGAATTTGAGTAGAGACTGGAAGACTGTAATCTATGCTGTCCAGATAAACTGGTTAAAAATATGATCACAAAATAATGGGTAGAATGTCATTATCCTGATCATATTTCCTTGGAAAGGAAGTGAGCAAAGCAGCCAAAATACATTTTGATTATGCCAGTTAGATGGAATTTCTTTTTTAATGTATTTTGAAAGAAAGTTGCTTAGTTTGTGATTATTATGCTAAATATTTCAACATCTATGCTAGCTGAAGAAATGTAATTTGAAATAGTTGCAAAAATTACTTACTGCTTAGCTATAGATTTTCTTTGAAAATCCAAGTATTTGGAGGGGTTGGTTTGCTTTTGTTTGTTTTATGTTTCATAAATTCTGGTGATACAAAGGGATAGACTTTGTGTGTCTTTTGAAGAAGCCTGCACAACAGCTGCACCTGTTCTTCTGATCCAGCTTAAGTATGACAAAATATTTCAACTCTTTCACAGTACTGTGCTGTTAGGTGGGGACCTTTTCCCCACAAGGCAGTCACAAACCTCATCATATTCCAAGACTAATAGAAGGTGCATTCTCTGATTTTCTCTTTTCCTGGATGCATCTGTCAACTCTTACATGAAATGACAGAAGCAAAAATCCCAGCAATCCCTGAATGCAGAGGGAAGCAAAACTGGTGAATTGCTAGTGCAGTTTGTCTATAGCTTGTTCTTGTGTTGTCTACATTTGACATTTTAGAAACAGTGCATAATAACACCAGTGACATCTGTTCAGCTTCTGTAGCAGTGTAGGCACAGGAAACTGATTGTCTGACTTGATTCCCTTTTATATCTGTCCATACTTTCTATCATGATTTACATGTAAACCTTAAATTTTCTTTTGTGCTAGAGTGATACAGAATAGCTGCTGTTGAGATCTTAGCTGTGCATCTAATTTAACAGATCTTAGACATCTGTTTTGTACGCATGTTTCTTTTGTTCCAGCCTTGAAGCATTTTAAAGTAGTTTTTACGTAGCAATCTGAGACTTATTATGGGTTTAAAAGTGAATGTACATGTAATTGCTTATTTCATATTTTCTGAGATATGACTGACTTAAAAAGAAAAATCTGAATTCTGAAAAATGTAGATATGATCCTACATGACAGCTGCCAGATATGATAATGTGGAAATTCTAGGAATTTACTGGATATTTCTTTGTTCTTTGTTGTTTTACAATAATGGCTTCAGTATTTCCGTTTGTAATTAGAAATAAACTGGAGGGTGGGGGTGGCAGGGTGGGGGGTGTTAATCTATAAACCAGACTTTAAATGTGTTGAAGTCTGAAAAAAATGTCAGTAATTACAAAACTCAAGCACTTAAGAGCAAGCACTCAAGGAACAAGATCAATTGCAGAGCTCATTTAGGGAACATTTATTGGAAATTGCTTTGACAAAGCTTTCATGGATTTCATGGATTCATCTGGGTGATCCTGCAGGGGGATGGGACTAAATGATCTTTTGAGGTCACTTCCAGTCCCTAACATTCTGTGCTTCTCTGATTTAAAATGGCATTTTGTATTTTAAAGCATAGAAACAGCACTGACAAAAACAGGTATACAAAGTGAATATTTGATTTACATCTTCTTGCCTGTGTTTATACACAACACTATGGGTTAATTATTTTTACTGTGACTCTTCTGAGTCTGTTATTGAAATTAATCATGTTTATTATTTCTCTCCTGTGCTTGTAAGGAAAGAGGGTGTAGTGGGTTTTGGGGGGTTAGTTTTGTTATGGGTTTGATTTTGTTTGGGTATTTTCTTTTGATAAGCTCTTGAAGTACTTATTTATTTTTATAGTTTTTAGTAACTGAAGGGGGTGAACCCACTTAAACAGTGTCTGCTTGCTGGGCAGATTGGAGAAGCCAGTCCTTGTTTAGTTTATTAGCCCTGTTGAACTGTTATAGATAGGGTGGAAAAAAAAAAAAAAAAAAAAAAACCCAAACTTTAGAGTTTAATTTGCATGAGGAGAGATATAGGATAGTTTTAAGTCCAGTAAAAAGAATTAACAATGTTTTCCAGTCAAGTAACCAGCATTTGTAATCCCTTTGACAAGCTTTAAGGGAGGATACATAGATCAACTAAAATTATCCACGTGGCTGAAGGAAGGTGCAAGCAGTTCATGAGATCATCTATAAATAGAAATTTTGCCTTAGCAAAATTCAGGAAACAATTTGCTTACCTGATGCAAAGCATATATAATGAAAGAGTTTATTTAAATCTCAAACTGCTCTCTAGTGATTATATATATAACCTTTTGGAAAGCATGCAGTCAGTTGTGCCCCACGCCTAACCTCGTGAATTTAGGGCACAGGTGAGCTTTTAAGAACAGTAATCTTTTTCAGCATCTTTTTGGTTTTGGGTGTCACTTGCCAATTTTCCTACCCAATGTGTCACAGTAGTCTTCTGTAGTAGTCTTTTTGAAAGTTCATTTAGGAATTTAAATTACAATACTGCCTGCGTAACAGAAATTTTACTGTGTGGTTAGGGGATTTCTCATTTGTAGATTGCCATAATAAACAGATATCTATAAATATCTGTTCTATTTCTGTGTACAGAGTAGGCAGAAAAAGTTACTGGGTCTGACTGTCCTTTTCCTGTAGTATGTATATGTTCTTCTGTTGTTCTTGTTGTCGTTGTGGATCTCTTGGTTATCCAAGTTATCACGTGTGCATTCACTTTCAATTCTAATGTCATCTAAATTAAATCCTTTATTTTTTTAATCTGCTTTACTACTATTTATCTAAAATGGCAGAGCTTTCAGAGAAGAGGTCATAAAGTTTGATTCCTACTTTCCAGTTCAGAAATCAAAATAGGTGATTTTATACTCAGAGTTGCAAGTGTACAGTGACTTATTAAAAGAAAAAGATCCAAGTGTTTCAGTATTGATATCGAATCACTGTTTTAATCAAAGTTTGAAAGTCTTTCTTTAATTCATTTTTACACTATATATTCTTCATAGGAATGATATCACTTATAGAAGATATATATTCTCCCAGGATCGGAAACCTAAATTCATGCCTTCTCTTCTTCTGTCTTGTGACTTAAGAATAGTTTCATGATGTTTAAGAAGTTCTTCTTTGGGATAAACTAGTATTTTGATGGAATTCTATCAGATTTTAAATATTTTTTCTTCCTCTTCTTCTTTTTTTTTTTTTTTTTTAATTTTTTTTTAATTTCTTGTATACTTTTATTCCAGAAGTCTTAATGCATTCATTTTAGGAATTTCAAGTGTTCCAGAATACCCTGAGCAAACTTTTTCTAAAGAATTGTAGGTAGTCAAGGTGGAAATGAAAAGTAAACGGATTTCTAGATATTTAATGTAGACTCCAACGGATAACTGATGTCCACCTTTAGCTGGCAGTTGATTCCAAGTACTGTTAAATAAATAAATAAGGCAAACATTTAGGCTTAGCAATTAAGTTACTAGTTAAGGCTGTTCTAAGATAAGAAGGATGTAGAATCTTGTTCCATGCAAATACTTGAACTTTATTAGCTCTGTGACAAAATTTCATGGATTGCTGTCACAGATCCCAGCCAGTCTTAAAATTGCGACATTATTATCCAACAGAAATCATCCCTAGGTAAATTCTACTGTTATTATCTTGCACCTAAGTAAATGTGTTAAGGCACTTCAATTTCCAAAAAAAGACACTATTGAAATCTGAAATTGTTAATGCTCTTGTAAACTGCAAAATGGAGACTTATGTTCTGACTCTTAGCATTCAAAAAGATTATAAGCAAACCCCAAAACTATGTTTCTAGCTGCCTGCGTGTAAACATGAGAGGTTGATTTTGACCACAAGTCCTGGTTTATATGCTGGATACTTTTTTTTTTCTTTTTAGCTTTGTACATAGCCATTTTTTCTGGATGTATCATAGCTTTTAATATGTGTTCTTCACACCTGAATAACTAGTTTTTAGTAAACTTAACTGCCAGAAAAATATAGTGGAACATGTCACGTGTGTATCAGCTCAGAGCAACTGAAATGAGTTTTCTGAAACCACAAATATTTGAATTATCATTTTTCAAGCCATTCTTCCCTAAGACACTGTAGCAAGTTGAGTGGAGAAGGAGTTGGTACTTGGAATTAACACTCATACAACACTCTGAAATTTAGACCATATGTTTATTCCATATTTAAATAAATAAATTGGAATAAAAATCGGGGAGTTTATTTGCAATAGTTTATTCAGATTTCCAAAAGTGTCTTCTCTGCTGCAGCAGTCTTCAGGAATCTTGTGCAGAAATATACAACCTTCATCATGCTCATATTGAGAGGCAAAATTAAGAGGAATTCAGTTCATGCTCCAAATGCCTCAGTTTCTCTCTTCCCAGATGAAAATAAGTAGAGAAAATAGAAAAGTCTTTCTGGATTTGTCACTAGGATTTTCATGTTGTCTTAATCTAAAACTTTCTTACAACTCCATGTAATTTTAATTAGAATTTGCTCTGTACAGTTTGTACTCTGGGTTCCTTCTGAGTCAGTGCTGAGACACTGTGCCCAAGGTAGAGAAGGAGGAAAATGGTGTTTGCAATACTTCTCATGTTTTCCCTACACCCATTGCACAATCATTTTTTTGCACTTAGGAGAAAGTGAAAAATCTCTACCAAGAAAGGAGATTTTATAAGCCCTTGAATAAAACTGCTCTCAGTCTGTGTAATCATCTTGAAGCTGACTAAACTGAGTGAACTAAAATCTTAGTTCCTACTGGACAAGTTTGTGTCTCTACAAATTGTAGGAAATTTCTGCCTCCTATTGCAGATCTATCCTCAATTGTAAATACAAATCTGGATTTAGATTGCCACTATTTGTTGACCATCTGTTTGGATCTTTCTAAGAGAACAGTGAATCTAGTGGATCTAGGGATTTTCATAGTAAGATGGTGTGTTAGAAACACTTTCAGAAGATAAATTCTAGTCTAATCATGTGTTGCTTCTCTTTTTATCTTTTTGCTGCTTACAGAAGATAGAGATGTAGGAGCCTCTGAGAGGATCTTGCCTGGCTTTGGCAGTTTCATCTTGGTGTTTAGTCTGAAACTCAGAGGAGCAGTAACTCAAACTGAAGGTTTAGTAAAGAGAGACTTGAATGCCAAGTGGTCTTCCCCTCCCAAGATGGGGAAAGACTCTGAAGACTTGTCTGGAAGTGTGAAAAATCCATTGACTAGAGAACAGGGTAATTGTAGAAGAGGAGCATGAAGAAAGCTCGCTGTGCCATTGAGTGAGGGGCTGTCCAACAGCCTTGGCCAAGCAAAGCCAAGTGTTGCCAGTAAATGCTGTTTTCCAAGGGAGTTTTCATTGACTGTGCTACCAGAGCATCTGAGGAGTATGAATATGTGAAGGGCTATGACTTTAATTATTAACCTAGTTTCAGTTTCACACGATTAAGCTAGTATGAAAGATCAAATGTCTGCCTGAGGGCTAGTGACTGTTTCCAAAATCAGATTAGTGTATGTAGTCAATAAACAACAAAATGTATTCATTGATGTAGGAGTTTTCCAGTGTCTTAGTCAAATTATACATATTTTGAACTTTCTTGTACTTGGAAAAATTGGAACCTTTATAGAAGAACCCAAACACTTTGAATTTGCTGGGTTTTGAAGCTTTGTGGTGCATTTTTTTACTATGATAATATTTTTGCATGGGTCTTTCTCACTTTTTCAGCATAGATGTGTTTCATTGGTCAGGTGGCACACGGATGATTTTGTGCAATCTTTTTGTTTTGTTTTTGCTCTTACAACTACAAAAGCCCATGGTGGCAAGATGGTAACATCCACCGCTTTCTTTCTGTTACCTGTGCCAATATAGCTGAGGTCATGTATGCAAGGTGTAATGAAACTCAAAACCAAACCACTGTCACTTCTGGCCTTGAGTTCATGTTTGATTGCCTACAGTGGCACAGGAGTGAACTCCCAAGTATTCTTTAAATGAGGCTCATTCACATTCTTAATGAAGTGTTACTGGAATGCATTGAAGATGTTGACAGTATTGCAATAGCAAGAAAACCTGGTCAAACAGTCAAATCTCTGTCTCTGTAAATTTTTGTTTGTACTCTACCAGTAATAGGGAGGAATTAATACAAAATAATAGCTGGTAATTAGATAGTTTTCCACAGGTGTTTATTTTGACTGCCAACTTATCTTCCTATATCACATTTGACGTGTTGTAAATTTGATGAAAACCTAGAAATGTTGATGAGCTGTGCACCTTCGTTGTTTTTTCCAGACACAGGAACAATTGATTGACTTTATTTACATGTAATTCTGCATGTTAACTGATGATTGCATGCTGATTTACAGTAAATAAAGATAAATATGGGGCACTGAGTTGTGTTTTATATAGTGGTACTGTTCTTGCATGGTTTTTTTTTATCTTGCATGACAATGGAATATCTTTGTATTAGTCTATGTATAACATGTCTTGTGGTTTATGCATGCTGCACTAATCTCTGTGTTAAATCTGTCCCCTCTTTATTCAGAGCATGCTGTCTAGGTCCTTTAATTCCAATTATGCTGCAGTTAGCAGCTTTCACTATGGCAGCTCTAGGGATCTGCATGGCAGCCAGGGTAGTGTTGCCTTGAGTGTTGCAGACGGAAGAGGTTCTGGTGTGCACATTGTTCGAGTGAGTACCTAAAGGAGACTACTGCAATATATGGAGGGGGAAAAAATAGACTGTGCAAGGTGTCCTTAAAAAAAGACATATCATTTTATATATGGACAGTGCTTTCAATAAAAAGAATATAGTTTATATTCATGGGGGTTTTTTAATAGGCATTATATCAAATACTTTGCCTTCACTTCATATGCCTTAAACTTATTGCAAGGCTTTTCAATTTAATGCTGCAAAGTTGAGTTTTCTAATTGGCTTTTATAGATAGAAAACCTGTCTGGTTTCACTGTACATATGTAAATGAGATTACCATTCTGAATTTAACCTAGGTTAATAAAGGTTTGAACAAAATGTTCCTATGCTTTTTCCTACCCCAAACATACTCTTGATGATGTAAACTGTGCTGTAAGATACCGTAGGCATTCAAGAAAATTAATGTTTTAGTTTGTAAGAAAATATGAGAAAATCATTAACTCTGAGCATCTTGAGTGATATTAAGGTATCCATAGGCAGCAGGACAAAGTCAGCAGAAGACTTCTTTAAACCATATGAATCCTTGAGGAGGCAGTTCTTAGCATTTGTTCATTTTTCTCAATTAATTGGTGATCAAAGACACCTTTGCAGTTATTAGTTTTTGTAGAGATCCATTGATATTTTGTGGGTGTGGTGTCTTGTCTAGTAAGATTTTATACATAAACAGTGTACTAGTTAATGAAGATAAAGAACAATAAAGCCCTGAAAATACTTTATCTCGGGCTTCTTGTGAGAATTTTTTAGTTTGAATTCTATGAAGACAGTCATCTTTACTGCTTTATTCTGTTTAAAGCATCCGCAGGCTTCTACTCCAGGAGACCAATGCCAGGATGAAGTATTCATTTCAGGACAGCAGAATTACTCATCTGCCACACTTAGTCTCAAAGATGTTCCTCCAGACAGCATGAAGAAAATAGCTGTGCAGGTAATTATCTACATGACACCATGGACAGGATACGTTTATGATTATTTGTAATAAAATATTTTTTTATTGATAGTAGAAATGTATGTTGGGATAGCAGTTGGAACTGGAGCTTATTTAAAATGTAATACCCAGATAGCAAGGTGAAGCAAATGAAATAGCATCCTCTTTTGGAAGACAAAATAGTTGGCTCTGTGAAGGGGCATGGTTCTCATCTTTCTTCAGCAGGGACTTTAAAAGAAGAAATTCGCAGCAAAAGACCTACGTTATGAGTGGAAATTGGAATGTGTCAGATGATATCAGGAAGGCAATCTGAAGCTGATTAAAACATTTGAAGAACAAACTTAAAATCTGTTGTGATGAAATTCTGATGATAAACTAGAATTTGTAGGAGACATTCTGTATTCATGTCTTAAGGACCATTTATACAGGCAGGACTTAATAAAATAAAACTAAGTGGATGCTTGTAAATTACTATGATGAAGCAAATGGTTTTCTTTTTAGAACTTTAGAAATGCAACTGAAATTTCTGCAGACATGGGATATTGGGAATTTGCATAGCTATTGATACACGTGCCTATGCAACTCTGCTTCTGGCAGTGGAAAAAGGAAAAAAAAAAAAAAAAAAGGTTTTCCTGTCATGCTTTAGGTTTTTAGAACTGGCAGGAGAAAATCATTTAAATTTGATACATCTAATCTGTAAATATGTGTAAAAAATTATATATTATTTTACATTACCCTTTCTCAGAAACACTTTGACATATAAAACATCATAACAGAATAGGTCCTGGTACGTGTCCATTTACGTAGCATGGTTAAAGGATGATGTTTGCATACTTCAGTTATTTATAATATTAAGAGGGTATTCTAATGTACTTGTATACAGTAACTGCTGGGTTAATGGTGGCAGGCAAACCAAGTCTGTAACTCAAGCCTGTGGCATTTTTAGAATGTGGGAATCATACAGACAGATGTGCCTGCTTAGGCTGGGGGAGAACGTGAGGCATATAGGCAGGGAGGGAAAGGATGCCCATCTCAAAGAAGAGCTGAACAGTAACTCAGAGTCTTCAGTAAGAAACAAGTCATCTCCAGTGTCACTCCTAGTGAGATGGTTTGAATACACTGTATTGTATGTCTTGGCATTTGTGATTTGTGTACCTTACTGCTGTTTGTCATCATTAGAGTTATCAAATAGCTGACAGATGTGTTAACAAAAGAATAATGTCTCTTAAAAATATCATTACGGTTTTGATACTAAAATCTTGAACTTGTATGGGAATTTGCTCAGAAGGTTTTCTCACAGTCACCAGAAATCTGCAAGCTGTGTGGGATTTTTTTTTTTTATGTTGTATGATCTACTGGGAATTGATGCAAAATCTCTACAATAAAAGTGCGAATTATAATGGTATCAACAAAGGGTCGATACTGTCAGTTGCACTGCTAGAAAATAATGGTTGGGATATCTCAGTGAAACAAGTGCTAAAAGCAAGGACTGTCTATTCTAGTATATTAGCACTCAAAGTAAGTTCTTGTTTTTCAGATTTGTTCTCAATAGGTCAGAGCTGATGACTATAAAGAAAATTGAGTATAATTGTGTATGATCCAGTTAGTAATGATCCTAAATGAAAAACAGTCAAGTATGAGAAATATTGAAATAATAAAGGAGGAATTGAGGATTGCTCCTTATAACATGTATGACATTGAGTATTCACGTTTTATTCAGATACCTTTGACAAATGGACAGATGTGCCAGTCTCAAAGACCTCAGACAAACTACAGCCAAGTCCATCATCTCCCTTCTCAATCATCAGTAGCAAGACATCCATCTAGAGAGCAATTAATTGATTATCTGATGTTGAAAGTTGCCCACCAACCTCCCTATACACAGCCCCAGTGTTCTCACAGACAAAGCCATGAGGTGGCAAAGCAAGAGGTAAAAATCTAATTTGGTGGTATGACATCTGTGGGTCAGTAGCAGTGAATTGTTAGATTGTTTTCATTTAGTACCGTATTTCTCCATAGATGATGACAAAAATCAAGTAGTGATTTATCTGCGTCTTGTGGAGAGACAGCACTATCTCAGTGCAGTTCCACTGCTGAAATTATGCATTCCTTCTAGTTTCGAGCTCTTTTTGCTGTTCATAGTGAAAATTTTAAGAGGGAAATGTTGTGGATTTTTTAAAAAAAATTACCAGAAACTTAAACTTGCATCTTTTTTCTGAGATAGAAATTTATGTCTTATCTACATTGATCACCAAATCATTACTTGTTTTGTAACTAAAGAAATAAAAAGCAGCAGTGCAGCTTAGAGTACTTTGCATCTCTTTATTACCATCTAGATTGGTTTAAAAACCTGCAAATGCAGAAGTGTGCATCCATAAACAAAAGCCAGGATAAAAAAAAATGTGAGCACCTGATGCATGCATGATAATTATCATTTGTATTTATGATAGACAGATGTGGGTAAGAAATTCTTACACAATTTAATCGCTCTTTCGTTGTGGTAGCCTTCTTTCTGCTCTTAGCTACAGGATGTTGCCTCTATTATTCCAGGTTTTTTGAGGAAATACTGAGAACAACATTTTTATTCTCTGCTAGAGTGATAATGTCCAGTTTTTGTGTAAAATTAACTTTTCTAGTCAAATCTTCTGGCAAGAGAAAGGGGAGACAGTGTTGGCTGTGTAGAACTTAGAGGGAAAGTAGGAACAAGGTTTCATTTTTAAAATTAAACGAGATGTAGCAAAGAAATAGGAGGAACAGGTTCTTTCATGGGAAGATGTCTATTTGCTGGGGGGCATTACATTAATTTACATAATATAAAAATATCTTTGAATTTAAATCCACTATGAACTATGATTATAATAATAGTGATATTGGAGTAAAACTTACGTACAATGATACATGATGCCATTCCTTTGGATTTTTGTTCTGAATTAACTTTGAGATACAATAATTCTCTTGAACTGACAAGTACTTTCTTCGAGGGTTTGTTTAGTTGGGGTTTTTTTTCATTTAAAGCTTTTGTTCAACTGAATTCCTTAGTAATTATTTCATTACAGTAGCTTTGAATGCAGATTTTCATCCAGTTTATCTAACTTTTATTCTAACTACTTAGATTCGAGTGAGAATTGACAAGGATCCAGAACTCGGATTTAGTATATCGGGAGGAGTTGGTGGGAGAGGGAATCCATTCAGACCTGAAGATGATGTGAGTACTTTAATGTATATTAAAATCAGTCTGATTAATAACGTTTCTAGTGTTTAGCAATGGGGGAGGGAAATACATGTATTCCTAAAACCACTAACTCTAGGACTGGAGCGGAGAAAAGTGGGGACAAGTGATACAGAAAAATCAAGGTGGTAGGTGATCACAGTGGTCACATGACAACACAGTTCCAGATTTGAGACAGTGAATTACAGAGTTTACAATTTGGAAGCTTCTTAAAAGAGAACGTGATTTAGCCTATAGTGTTATTTCCTGTGGTTGGTAATTCATCTTGACATACACATCTGTCGAGTTAAACACGGGCAGATCAGAATTTGCCCTTCAGTAGTCCTTTAAAGGCAATTCTTATGAATTTGACAACAGAAGGGGAAGGCAGTCACAAAAGTCAGTAGATCTGTAGAGTAATATTGCATTTTCTTCTACAGAGGATGAAAAATTGAAAAAACGTTTTGACTTACATCTGTTTCACTCTGCCTTATAATTATGAAATAAGTCGTCAAAAATGTTCTCTATCTCTTTTTTTCCAAGGGTATATTTGTAACAAGAGTGCAACCAGAAGGACCAGCATCTAAGTTGTTGCAGCCTGGGGATAAAATAATTCAGGTACTGTGGTCACCTAGTTAATTAACCTTTGTAATATACCAGTTCATTTTTAGTTTGCACCTTTTCTAAGAGCAGAATGTTTAATTTTTAGATAGATTACCAGTATCTTTTCCAGAATCGTTCTTACACACTGGCATGATGCTTCTAATTTTTCTTCCACACACGGTTGGGATAGGTGATACAGGCAGAAGCATTTATCAGTTAAATCATTTTTTCAAACTCTGAACATTTTCCACATTTTAGTGGGAGGTGTACCAGCTTGTGGTAGAGGGTTGGAACTAGATGATCTTTAAGGTGCCTTACAACCTAAACCATTCTATGGTTTTAGAGAAAAAACAGGCCTAATCTTGTCATTCAAGATTAATGATGAGCATTTCATTTGACTTTACTGTCATTCAGTTATTTAACTTCCGGTCATTCACATGCAGTGTTCTGAATAATTTTTGTCTGAACACCAGCAGCTGCTCCTCACAACCTCTCTCTACAGCTGCACCTTGCTGTTGCATCCTTCTCCCTCCCGCAGTTCCTGCCAGTCTTTGCTGCCTCTCCTCCAGCTGACAGGCTGGACAGGCACAAGCACTGGCAGAAGCTGCCTCTGGGCTGTCTGATACCTGGCTGGTCACAGCATGCACCTCCTGGCTACCCCCTCTGCTGCAGGTAAGCCAAGTATGTTGCTTCAGGAGCCATACTGGGCTGCAGCTGTGAAATTTTTTTTCTGTAGAACTCAGTGCCTTTCAGACCTCTTCTGAATCAGATTTGTTTGATGTTTTCTACTGAGCTCATAAGCTGTTAGGGGAGAGGTCAGGGAAATGGACTAACAGGACTTTGGAACAGCGCTGTAGCCACCCTTAAAGTTGCAGAGCTTGTCAAAAATTATTAATTATTCATGGCATTACTGGTGAGAATGTTGACCATCCTGACTCTGCTGCATTTCAGTTTTCTAAAAACAAACAAACCCAACAAAAAAAAAATTTGTATCTCTATTTATTATATTAGTATCTCTACACAGCATCCTGTGAACAGTTTCCTAAAACAAAGCCAAACTGAAAACACAGCGTGATCTTCAAATGAAAGGTAAAGCCAAAAAAGCACACAAGAAAACAAAACTGAGAACAAGCTGTTCCAGCTAAGAGATGGGTTGGTTTTGAGCATGGTACATAACTCTGTGCTTGTTCTTCCTCACTGGGGAGAGAAAGATCCTGGTCATCTTGCTGATGACTTCTAGATGACTTCAAGGCATGGGGGTAACCTTCCAACACACCATACAGGAACAAGAAGAATGTTAAACCTTTGAAAATACTGGTAGCATATTTGTTACATGTTTATAGAGTGGAACATGTGTGAAAGGTGACTTTTGTCTTACTGGTTTATTCCTGTCTTTATGGAATATCATTTTTCTGCGTGACATTTACAGTGAAGTTTCCTTTTGACATATTGTC
Organism: Todiramphus chloris collaris; assembly: GCA_025345505.1. NCBI lineage: Eukaryota > Metazoa > Chordata > Aves > Coraciiformes > Alcedinidae > Todiramphus > Todiramphus chloris. The sequence goes on from JANVCC010010406.1 coordinate 6,972,808, forward strand.
ACTGTTTGGGTTTTGCTCCTTGTTTAATGAGGAATTCATAGTTTGAAGAAGAGCTAAAAAGATGTTGCATCTGCACGCTTAGACAATTATAGCCTGTTTCATGTCTCGTAACTAAGAATATTTTTTTTGTGTGTAACAGCATATTCTTTATACCTGTGATGATCCCAGTGATGATGTAATGATAGCCTCACTCTGTTGTCTCGTTGCTGTTTAGACAATTTCTGCAGTTTTTACCTGAATAGCATCTCTCTCTCTCACAAAATGGCTTTACTATGCTTGATTTTGCAAAGTTCTCTGTAAAACATGCATCAGGCATGCATATTATAATGTGTGTCTAACACGTATGTCTAATAAAAATAACTTACATGATCAGTGAGTAGGTAATTGTATGTAAGTCTTAAGATGCTGTTGTGTATTAGGTTGAGGGCTAGGACATTCTGTACAGATGATTTGGAATAATTATTGCCACTTTTGCTCTCTGAGCAGTCTATACATAAATCTTTCTCACAACCCTAGACAGATTTGGAAACCACTGCCTTTACAACAAAGTTTCAGCCGGTAGCAACAGCAAGTGTTCAGTGATGAGATAAGGAACTGCAAATCCAAAATGGCCCAGCTAAGGCACAGAGCGTACAACCAGTTCTCTCCGTCACCATATAAAGGTCATCTTAGGGAGAAAGGTGGGATGCACAGCTGACAGTGTTGTTTAGAGTCATAGAAAATTTGAGCTGGGGCTGTACCTCAGGAGGTCTCACACCCTAAAATGGCTCCCAATGCCATTAGTGTTTTTGTCAAAGGCTTCAATATTTTAATTCATCACAAATGCCATTTCTAATATTCTGGTATTTGAACAGGGATGTAACATCTGCATTTTCTTGTTTTTTGGTGTGGCTTTATTAAGGCTGATGAATTATATGTCTGATGTTAATGACTTAAAGTTCAGTTTTCTCTTTTGATTATCTGCAATAGCTTTGGGGCAAAATTCTTCCAGGGCTAACAGAGTCATTTAAATTCTAGTAGCATACAGATACATGTTCAACACACATCAACAATGCAATCTTCAAATCTGCAGTGTTTTGTTGTCTGCATTGATACAGAATCTGGTTATTTTAAACCCTGAAGATTAAACAGCATGACATACAAGACATGTTTCACTAACGTGGCATATGAGACTGTAATTTTCAATTTTAAATATTTCTTTTTAGGCTAATGGATACAGCTTCATCAATATTGATCACGGACAAGCAGTATCTTTGCTAAAGACTTTTCAGAATGCAGTGGAACTCATCATTGTGCGAGAAGTTCCTTCATAAATACTGTGGATTGTGGGGATAAGCCAGCAGAATTCATTGAAAGACTTATGGAAACTGAATATTTTGCATATTTTTATATATGAAAGGAACTTGAAAAGAATTATGATCAAAATTTGTACAGGAAATACTGAACTTGTGCTTAAAGGGGGAAAAACCACTGTATAGAACATACAGGGAATTACTTTGGAAATGCATTATGGGGAATAAACTTGTTTTTAAGCATTATAGTAATCTAAGGATCACTGCTCCAAGAACAAACCTGTGTTTTGGTTTTTTTTGTACAGATGGTAGGTTTATTTTTGGAAAATTCATACACATTACTAAACTTTGTGCAAGGCTTTGCAAAGCCTTGGTCGTAGCCAGTGGACAGATGGCTGTGCTGTCTGTCCTGTAGCTGTTTATTGCCTTTATTTTTATTCACCAGATATTAGTGTGTTATGCTGAAACCACTTCTGTAGATACAGACAGGATATATGAAATGTTGGATTTGCTATGTGCACATTGTATAGATGAATGGGTAGATGGAAGGTGGTGCTGGTTGGACAGAATAAAGGTCAGGTGAAACAGCTATCTGCTATCTAAATCTGGAATGAGGAAAGAAGAAAAAGTGTTTAGTTCTGGAGTGTATGTCTACCAATAGAAAATGCAATAAAAGCGTATGGTGTTTCTTTTAGGAAGACTGTAACTAAAAATTTCTGATACTCTACAGGATTTGTTCTTAATGGAGTCATTGAATATTAATTTTCCACATGTGATTCATGTTTAGTTGGGTTTTTGCATACAAAATTTTTTTTCAGCCGTACCATGGAGATGTGCCCAGAGGTTTTTCTCTGTTGTGGAAATCCCCAGTTTTGTGCAAATGGTGATACTTTTGTCTTTATAAAAAGTATTCCATTTTAACCTTATAGATTTAAAAAATGAAACTGAAATGGCCAGTTTTTAAGGTTGTTGCCTGTAATAAATATTTAAACAAACACAAAGCAAATGATGCAGGAAGAGTGATGAAAGACATCTGGATTTTCTTTGGCCTTTGCATTGCCTTGTTAATCAAAAAGGAAACCATACGTATGGAGCTAGGTAACCAAAGCAAGTTTGTGAAACTTCGAACAGTGATGGAGAGATGCTGTGGGGAGCAAAGGGAGGGTGTACTTACAACCCACCAGTTTGTAATGAAGTTTCTTAAAGGGCTGTTCCTACAGGTAACATTAAATGTGAACTAGACACTTCAGAGTCATTAAAGGGTTTCTACCTATGTTAATGTAGTAGTGATTTACCACAGGCTGCCTTTGTTCCTTATTACTGTATAATATATTCAATTATACTTCTATTCGTTTTGTTTACCAGAAACATTAACTTTATTTTTCTCTTTCTCCTTTGTAATTGAATAGAGACTGCATAATCTGCAGTGATAAATACACGGTTGTTATGGACCAGGGAAAAGTGCCATAGAAGACCAATAACTGTTTTCAATCAGGGCTAATGATTAGTCTGTCATTGGAGCAATATTCAGTTATTGCCTTTCAGTTTAAATTACATATAAGTTGGTAGGTTGAGAGGGGTATAAGTTGCTTTTTTAAACCCATGTGTACAAAAATAAATGCTTCTAATAAAGCTAGCAAAAGTACCAGCCATCTTTAGTTTTGGGACAGCGAGCTTGAAGAGAGAGGAATTATACATAGCTAGCAGTTATAAACAGGCAGTACTTTTTAAATAAGTGAACTCCAATATTATTGCACTTCTTTCAAAGATGTTAACTATTGCTTATTGTACTGTGTATAGTTCTAATAATTTTAATTGAAACCCTTTAACAACTCTTTGTATATTTTAATTTTTTAGTTGATTTTCAGTAATATTTACATAGAAAATGATTCTTTTGATATATTAGCAGAAATGTGCTGTATTTTGATAAAATTCACTTATTTTCTGTGTGCTGTTGATCTTGAAAGAAAAGAATGAGAAATGTAGCTATATAATGGCAGGCTTCAGTGTTCCCCTTCTAAGATGTGTTTTGTTGTTGAGTTTCTATTTTTTTACTGAAAAGGCAAAATTTTCACATCACATGTTTGTTATGTTTAATCATGTTATTTTTATCACGCACTGCCTTTGAAAGGGAATGCATACAGACAAGTCCTAAATTACCTTGGTCTTCAACATAACCCGTATCTTTGAGAAGGTGAAAGTCCAAAAAGCAGAACTGATTCTTTACTGATCTTGGACTGACTTTGTATACATTTTGCAGCTGACTTTGTATACATTTTGCAGTACATTTAAAGATATCACTGAGGAATTATACTATATTGTAATTTGTTTTAATGGTAACAGAAGTTTTAAATGTTGTTGTGTCACTTAATTTTCAGATTTATGTATTACAGGAAAATTCTACCAAAAGCTGTGGTAGAACTATAGAAGTAGAGACTCATAGCAAGAAGTTTAGTACTTCTTGTGGAAATACTTGGCCAAAGCTTGTCTTCAGTAAATTAGAAAATTAACCATCTAATAAAACATGGATTATACTGATTTTTCTCAGTGAATGTTGGAGTTTTCAGTGGATTGAAATGTGTTTGTTCCTTCAGTGTCTGTGTGTAAAGGTAAACACATGTCAAACTAGATGACATTGCAGAGAGTGGGAGAAAGATATCTCCTGGAGTAGTCCGGACAGGATTCTGCAGGAGGAGACAGTATCAGCACTTTTCATTTTGAATGCATCTTAAACTACCTGTTGAATAGAATAAAATCCATCAGCAGCCTAAGTTACTTAGCATGGCAATGAGTTGATGCAAACTCTATTAATTCTTTCTATTCCTAATAGTTCATTAAAGAATCAGTTCAACTGATGTAATGAAAAGATGAAGTCTCCCACATATTTATTATGTAAATATTTTTTAGTTTCATTTTTTGGACTGGAGTAAAAAAAATGTGTATATACTTGAAATCATTCTATGAACACAAACATAGCAATAAGCAACACACAGAATCAAACCTTTATGATTATTTTGGGTTTGTTTAGAAATATTCCCTTGTCAACAGCTACAAAATGTTTATATTGATCAGCATTTAATCAACATTCCAAATTTTTGTATATAATTAGGCTGTTTCTGAGGTAACACATGGAGAATAGATAATAAACTAATGCTCTTTAAAGCTGTGTGTAATTGACTTATTTAAGTCTGTAACACCACTTTATTTTTCCATATTTTCTGTAGACCTTATCACTCTATCAGTATACATTACTGAAGTCATCTTTGTGTTCAAGATAAAGAAGTACTTCTCTGCATGACCCAGTCTTGCAATTAAATCAGCTAGGGCAGCCAGATCCTTCTCTCCTCAAGATAATGGCGATCTTGATCTGATGCAAACTAAGTAGTTTCACTGGCAGAGGGGGGTGACTACTTCACCAAGCAGGGTTAATTCTGAATGTCTTGAGAGTGCTCTCATGAGATATACATGGGTTATGTGCTAAAGAAAGTTAAGAGCTAGCCACTGAATTTCACAAGAGAGGCAAAGGCAGCTTTACATACAGTTTTCTTGGAAACGACCTGACAATGTTGTAACGCTAACTGTTTAGTCTTTTTCCCATCTATTTGTGGATCTGGCATCTCCGTCACTTACTGCTTGACTGCCTACATCTGCTACGCAGAAAAATGATTCTTACTATAACAGGTTACAGCCCTGATGTCTGCAGGGTACTGGGCCCCTCATTAAGGGTTTTCTGTATCTGTTCCCTACTGGGACTTTGGGATTTTTTCCACTTGCATTTTTTTTAACTCAGGAGCTCTCTATTTTTTTAAGACCTCTTTGTTGTCTTTTCTGCCTTCTATGCGTTGGACTTAAAATTTATTCTTTCCCATTTCACAGGTATTATTTGTTAGGTAACCTTATTCCTGTGCAGCTGAGCCTTTGGTATCCTGATCTGTTTCATAACTCAACAGTTTACTATTTCATCAAGCACCTGACAATGCTGGGTACAATTTGTGCTTTTTCTGACCGGAGTCACTTCTTCAGAGAGGAAGTATACATTTTCTATTTGTGTTGCCTTGGGTTAAAATCAGGTCTGGAATGTGTCCAGAAGATTCTGTGGCAGCATCTGTGAAACTGCCTTGAAACTGGGGTTCTACCACACCAGACATTACAACTGCATTATAAGATTGCCCCTGTCTAAAACAGTTGTTACGTGAAAAAATTAAGTAAAGAAAGTAAGAGAAATGAAAATTTCTAGTTAAGATCATACCCTGGTCATCTGAAGTCAGCAGAGAAAAACTCAAGACCTAATGCTTGTCAGTTTTATGCCTCACTTAAGCAATATGTTACCTACGGCACTGCAGCATTTATGAAGTGCATAAAATTTGTCTAGAAATTATTTGCTACGGTGTCTGAATCCATCTTGGACAGATTTACGTGAGTCTATGATTTCTAGCAGTCTGTGTAATTGGAGCCATATTTTATCATAAACAAAGACACTATTTCAATAAGTTTTCCCATGAAAGGGTAAAGTAATTTGGCAGAAAATAAACCCCCTTGCGTTGCAGCTGGTCCTCAGATATCAGAGGGGCTGGAGGCGGCTAGGTTTAGATTCTGGGTGATGTCCAATTTGTCACTATCAGTCCGGTCACGTTCAGTGTATCTGAACTCTCCCGGCTGTGGATTCACTAACAGCAGCCTGCACTCCCAGGCCAGTCGTGCTTCGTGGCTTCACGCAGCCAGGAAGGAGCTGGCGGCGCCCAGTGAGAGACTCTTGCGACTGGCAGCATGAATAGTGCAGTTTATTGAGAGCAACGGAAGTACATGGTCCTGTGGATTGCCTGTCAAAAATTCGCTGTCTGCAAAGCATGTATAGGTATACCAAATGCCTTTAATTTAAGAGCAGCTCAAGAATCTAAGAGTCTGGATTTCACCCAAAGGTGTCCCTATAGGGTGGAAGCAAGGTTCAGCCCGTCGACTGATCCCAGGAGTCAGAGATGGTCGGTGATAGCATCCGCACTTGTCCACGATGACATCTTCCCTGACATACCCCCTTACCTAAACCATTTTTATAATAATTTTTACCTTCAAGTTGGAGCTTGAGTGACTCTAGTCATAAATACCTTTATTATGATTGGTGTAAATTTCTCTCGCTTTGCTTTTAAAGGTATAGCTGAAGAAAAGTCACAGCACAAGCTCAGTGAGGGGTGGTCGCACTTTGGAGGCGGGTAGCCTCTGGGATGGAGGTGTGTTTTGGTATTACAATGACATTATAATGAACAAAGTTCACACAAGGACAGTACTTTGTCAAAAACTGGCAGACTGTTGGCACAAGGTCACAAACAGGCAGCTTATCAATCCTGTAGTACCAGCAAACTCCCATCTCTGCTGTGATCTCACAGGGCCTGGCCATGGAATCTTCACTCCACTCCATCCCCCATGCTGCTTGCAGGCAGTGTTGCTCTGGGAACTGCTGTGAAATGGATTCCTTGCATAACAGTCGTGCACTACCCTGAGAGTTTCTCTGATGTTATACCTTTCCTTAATGTGTGAACAATGCTGCACCTTCAGGATGATTTTAGTTTTTAAATGGCCTCCAGTCATTATTCCACACCTCATAGCATGTCTTGGAAAACAAAACAAAAAGATCAAACAACAGAAAGCTCTTTTTCAAAATCTTCCTTTATTCAGCTTTTGCTACTCAGTTGGTTACAGCTGATTTTAGGGAACTTTTTTCAAGTGATGATATCAAATAATTTCTGCTCTTCTCCCAACAAGAATTACCTTTTCCAGAGGCCCAACTGAGTAAGTCAATTTAAAACATTTTTGAGTGCCTCAGAGTAGATCACTTGTTCTGAATGGTCTTGCATAGAAAATCAAGGAACTACTCAAGCACTGCCTTCAACACAAAACAAAAAACACCAACTCCTACTTTGAGTAATCGGCTAATGCCAAACAAAGGTCAAATTTGGCCTTACAACTTGGATTTGAAAGTAAACATTCAAAGAAAAAACCTTACCTTATACCAGAGAAGGTAATTTTGGAAAAATTTGGTTTGTCTTTACTAGTTCACAAAACTGTATCTTAAGTGACATTTTGTATATTCTCAGTCCCTTTGAGAAATTTTAGGAGTATGTTCACATTTTCCAGGCATAAACAAACCTAATATGCTGTTCCATACTTGTGTGATTGCATACTTAGCACGGCAGAGGTCATTTACATAGTTCTTGGTAAGCCTGTGTAAGAGTGAAGTTCTTTAGAAATTCATAACTCTATACTTGAACTGACAATTGCTAAATATTACTGTTTCAGAAGCAGAATGATCTCCAGTGTACAGAAGTATCACTGCAAACAGCTGATAAAGCAATATGTAACTACGAGAGTTGCTTCTAGGCTTGGGAACCCACTGGTTTTAACTCATGTTCTTATTCATCCTCAACAAGCAGCAATAAATTCAATTTTACATGACTCCATCTGATTCTTCTTAAAATTGCGAGTATTGTGAAGACTAAATGAAACTACTGATGGCAGGGAGAGGGGGATTTTATAATGATGAGATAAGAAAAAAAAGCCACTGGAAACTGATAAAAATCAAATTTGTATCATTTTTCACATCATATCTTTGTAGTTGATTTTTAAGAAATTAAGCTTTCTACGACTATCCATGCAATTCTTTCAGAAGCCAGGGCTTTCAGGTTACCCAGGGGAAGGTACACACAGTTTCTGTACAAACATTGTCCAACAGTGAAAATATTTTTAATTCCTAGAATTGACATATTTTTGAAAGCTATGAATAATTGGTTTGTATTAAGGATAAAAATTAAGTGTAGAAAAAGAAGCAGCTATTTGGCCTAAAGGAAGAGAAAACATGAAATAAGCATTACAACCCACATGTTTTAGACTACATCTAAAATACTCTGCACGGGACTTTGTGCATTTCAAATGTAGGTTGCAATTATCCCACTTAAGAGAAAAAGCTATTAAGTACCTAGGGGTAGATGTTACTGAGCTGTGAAAGATTCAGCTAACAGGTAGCTTATAATGGCTGAGTGAGGACATTTTCAGCCACTTGCATTTATATCAGTATCTGAGTAAAACTTTTAGACACATATTAAGAAGGTGTGAGAGAACAAGTATCCTGTGACTGGGCTGGTAAGGTTCCTCAAAAGCTTTCAAACAGTTGCCCATGAAAGTTCATACTGCTTTAAATGACAAATTTTCTGGCATGGGCCAAACTTTTGAGCATGAGGACTTTCTGGTTACAGTAGCCTTCAACGTCCACTTTTGCATCTGCATAGCACAAAGGTGAATATGGCTCTGCACTGCATAGATTTCCCGAGGCATTGTTGGACGTTACAATTGCTGAGCTGCTTATGTTTCAGTATCATCCAAATCATAAAAAAAAACCGTGATAGAATATTCACTTTTGTTTGCCAGAGATGTGAAAATACTTATTTGGACAAGCTTCTCAAGGACCATCTCTCAATAGAGAAACGGGTAGCAAATGAACCAGATGCTCTACAGAGAAAGTCTCATTCAATTGCTGATGATGATGAATTGTGAAGGAAACTTTGGAGAAAAAAAAACCCAACAACAACAACAAAATATCAATGCAAAGGAGGAAAAGCTTTATAAGTATGGCAAAATACATGATTTGAAAGTATTATGCCAAGGCTCCTAACATTGTAACATTTTAGCATATTTGATTGATTTTTGTCTGCAACAGCTTCCACTCACAATAGAATAATGAACAACTGGTTTTGAACATGGAGAAGGTATTTTTGCTGCCAGAAGTACTTCACTTGAAAGCCATGGCTCCTCTAGTGAGAATGTGAGGTTTACTAATGAATACTGAAAGGGTTATTAACAGCTGGTTAGCTGACATAATCCTAAATCCTGAGAAAAAATGAAAGAATCATGTAAAATTGTATCCTATGTTAACTGTAATGAGAAATGAGTGATGAGGTTGTGTATAAAAGGGTTAGAAACAATACTGAAAAGCTGCCAAGCAGATAAAACCTCCATTTTTTTTCTGATGCATTTTAAATAAAAAAGCTATGAAAATATGCTCAATGATTTGAATAATGGGACTGACTCTGAAGTAAGCAATGTGCAGTAGCTTTCTTAATTGTAGATAGTAATTATTCTATTCCAGTATTAATCATGACGTGCTTATATTTTAAGACATCTTAAGATAGGAAAACATCTTAAGATACCAAAAAAGAATTTTTAGTATTCGTACATACTGAGCTCAGTTTATTTTGCAATAATGTCTATTTTAAGCCACTTTGAAAAAAAAGTTATAAACATTAATTTTTATTTGCACTGAATTATACTCCTGCATGTTTTCAGCCTTCGCAATTACAATTGTTTTAATGCGTTGTCAGTAGAAGCCTATTTTCTGATGCTATGAAAGAGGCCGAGATTTCTAAGTACTGGCAAAGGTTGACTGCACAGACCTCCTCATGTTGTCATGCAGCAGGACACACATAAGTAGATTTTTAAGTGTGCAAGTTACCATTATTCATATTTTTTCTGTGTCTCAGATAAGAATAATTTGATTGACTGATAAAAGCAAGACTGGTATTATTTTTCCAATTTAAGGCAAAATAGGTATTCTTTGTAACTAAGCGGGTGAGAACAATAAAATCAGACACTTTAGTTGTGATTATCTTCCTTCAAAATAGTATCCCCAAACTGAAAACTCACTACCGTTGTAAATTCTTTTAAGTTCCAGGTGGCACTATCCAGCTGAAGAGGATACTGTGTGCTGGGTAGACCGTGGCTGGATGCCAGGTGCCCACCAAAGCTGCTATCTCACTCCCCTCAGCTGGACAGGGGCAAGAAAATACAACGAAAGGCTCATGGGTCCAGAGAAGGACGGGGAGAAATCACTCAACAATTACTATCATGGGCAAAACAGTTGACTTAGTAAAATTAGTTTGTTACTGATCAAAATTGACATAGGATATTAGGAAATAAAACTAAATCTTAAAACACCTTTCTTGCACCCCTCCCTTCGTCCCAGGTTCAACCTCACTCCAAGTTTCTCTCCCAGCAGTGCAGGGGGAAGGGGAATGGCAGTTATGGTCAGTTCATCACACATTGCTTCTGCCCCTCCTTCCTCCTCAGTGGAAAGACTCGCACTCTTCCCCTGCTCCAGTGTGGAGTCCCTCCCAGGAGAGACAGTCATCCATGAACTTCTCCAGCATTAGTCCTTCCCACAGGCTACAGCTCTTCATGAACTGCTCCAGCATGGGTGCCTTCCATGGGGTGCAGTCATTTAGAAACAGACTGCCCCAGTGTGGGTCCTCCACAGGGCCATAAGTCCTGCCAGCACACCTGCTCCAGCATGTGGTCCTCACTTTCCATGGGTCCACAGCTCCTGCCAGGAGCCTGCTCCGGCACAGGCTTCCCACAGGGTCACAGCCTCCTTAATGGGCATCCACCTGCTCTGGTGTGGGGTCCTCTGCAGCACATACCTGCTCCACCATTAACCTCCATGAGCCACAGAAGGACAGGCTGCTTCACCATGGTCTTCACCATGGGCTGCAGGGGAACTTCTGCTCTGGTGCGTGGGGCACTGTCACTTTAAGGGTGCAAGTGTGATGTTGGCTGCCAGAGCCCAAGGGCTTCACTGAGCAGTTCTTCGAAGTCAAAAGGTGTGTCTGGGTGTCCTGTCACAGAACCCTGTCTGAGGGGCCTGCAACCAACACACTCCTGTCTATCTCAGCACCTGGCTCAGGGGCCTTCACTGAGTTGGTCGTTACCAGTTTCAGAGCCTGGGTAAGGACTTGCATTGAGAGAGTGCAAAAGTTCAAACAGATAGGTCTGATTTATTAAAATGACAGATAGGTCTGGAATTGCCGTTGATAAGCACACTGACTGCAAAGGATAGTCGAGCTCAAGTGAAGAATTCCCAGGTAACATCGGATGCGGTCAGAGGTGCGGGCCTGAGTTACAGCTCCAATAGATAACAGAAATAAAAGGTACAGCATGTACTCAAGGTGCAGTTCTTACCAAAAAGGCATCCCTGTCTTGGGTGGAGGAAAAGGAACACAGCCCGTCGACTGCCTCTGATGGACTTTTCAGTCCTCTCCCCCCAGGAGATGTATTCCCTTTGTGATTTTTATATCCTAATTCTGTCTGTCCCTGCCTTCTAGGTGATGTTTAGCATGATTTGGGTGGAGAGTTGAGTAACATACTCATGCAAGTTTAGTGTGTGCTCAGGGAGGTAAACTTTAACCTTATTTTTGCCATTAATTAGGCAAAGGTATCCACTCAGACACTGGCCTTAAGAGTTGTTTGCATCTGTTGGTTTAGCTGAAACAGGACTGTCTCACCTTGACAAGACTCTCTCCTTCAGCCATTTGGCTTCCAGCTTAGCGGATCCCCAGCCCCAGAGATAGCACAACAATTGCATGGTTGTAAACATCTCATCCTTTCTCACAAAGTGCACTAAATTAGCTGTATTCCTGTCCCATGGCATGCTAGGATGTTTATCCCACAGCCTCTCCTTCTTCACTGGCACTGGTGTCTGCAGAGGTGTTTCTCTCACATATTCTCACTCCTCTCTCTGGATGCATTTGCACAGGTTTTTTCCCACCTTCTTAACCATGTTATCACAGAGGCATTACCGCCATGGCTGACAGGCTCAGCCTTGGCCAGCAGTGGGTCCACCTTGTATCTGGCTAGCACTGGCTCTGTCAGACATGGGGGAAGCTTCTGGCATCTTCTTACAGAAACCACCTCTGTAACCCACTTTGCTACCAAAACCTCGCCACACAAACCCAGTACATACTCTGTGAACTCACTTTTATCAAACCAATATGTATGATAACAGTAATTCAACTACTGCACAAAAAGAGGAAAATATCGTATCTAATGGGTAGACTGCAACTGTGTTTGTACCCTGGAGGCGGGCACTAAGACAGAAAGGCCCATTTCCACAGTTTCTCCACTACACGTGAAATTATGTGGCTTTACAGAAATTAAACTTTGTCCTAAATGTATTTAAACTTCTTGCCCTGCTCTTACAAACTCTGGCTGGAAAGCAGAGGAAGTTCTTCTCAGTGAATTCCAGAATTTTCTGTCCAACTCCTTTGAACTCTCTTGTTCAGACAGGCATTTTGGCAACACCTTTCCCTTATGTAGAGTTACATGCTGTGAATCACAGCAGGATGAACCTCACAGCAAAGGATAAAGATGCTTTTCTTTTTCTCCAGAAATAGCAGAGACTGAACAGTTGTAATAGCATGTCCTGCTAGAAAAACAGCAAGTACCAGATGTTTCAGTAATTAATTTTTTTTTAAAAAGCAAGCTGAATTTTAACCTTTTCTTTTTTCCTTATCCCACAAATACATATTCACATATGCTGATATTAAAAGTGTATCACAAAACGTTTAGTTTAATATAAACTTACAAAATCGATATGTAGAATTTTGTACAGCTTAAAAGAGGGTTTTTTAAAAACTGCCTTTAAAGAAGAAATCTTGTAATCCAAGTAGTGTTGTCTGGAAAACAGATACTAGATTTCATAAGGGACAGTTTTTTATCCAGCACAGAGTGTATTTATCCAAGCCTTGCACCAATGAATTTCTGAAGGATAATGGCAGGAAGTCTGAAATGTTTGAGGTGCTTACATTGACTATGCAGATTTCATCTGTTAATCTCAAAATAAGTAGGATTTTAGCATTTCTAGATCAAGTTTCACTGGGAAAAACAGCTACTGCTAGAGAAATTTTATGACAGAAAAATATTTTTATAATTTTTTCTGGGTAGGGATATAAACTTGATCTCATACTTCATGAAAAATAGCTCTTGATAAATGCATTTTATATAATTTTTGAGATTACAGGTGTGGTGGATTAGGGGTTACTTCACAGAATTAAGAGTTCATTTTCTGTAAGGTGTTCTCTACTACACAGTAGTCTTCTTCAGAACAAAACAAATTATACTAAGGCATATGCAAAAAAAAGACAGCAGGCACCTGATAAACCTGAATGGCATAATGATAGAAAGGGTGTGAAAACAACGTCTAGCATTTGGGAAGAACTGGATTTGTCAGAGTTCAGAATAAAGGCTGTTGTTCGTGAAATGCTACAAGTTAACATTTTCAGATTTGTCTGTATTTGAAAGTTAGTTTGAGTTAAACTGAGGTGTGAATCTGAATTGCACTAGACACTTCAAAAATCCTACTTCCACGCGCAGTTTTATTCCAAAATATATTGTGCTGAAATAAGTGTAGATGTATGCAAAACATATGCTTTGCTTTCATGTTTCATGTTAACTGCCTACTCTGATGAGAAACAGTTCATAACATCACCACTGAGATTTTGGCCACATGCAGCATTTGGCAAGCATCTCTGCGTGAATTTATACACTGAGAAAAATTCCTGGTTGATTAAGAGAGGCAAAAAACTACCTCAACCTTGAGCACACGTCTGGGAAAAAACTGAGAAAATAAAGAGTATTATCAGCAGTCAATCTGAACAGGCAGTCTAGTGTGAGTAGGAGGAAGAGCCTGGCATCTGAAGATTATGCTTCTTGGCTAACTCACAAGAGCAGGAATATTCATGCTGTAAAAGACACATTAGTTTCCTGTGTTCTGTGTCACCCGTATATGTACAACATTGGAATTTTGGTTGTATGATAAAGCAATTGTTTAGAATTATTGTGTATTGAGGCCTCACCTCGAGTGCTGTGTCCAGTTTTGGGCACCTCAGTACAAGAGAGGTATCAAGGTGCTGGAGCGGGTGCAGAGGAGGGCAGTGAAGCTGGTCAAGGGACTGGAGAATAGATCATATGAGGATCATCTGAAGGAGCTGGGCCTGTTTAGTTTGGGGAAGAGGGGGCTGAGGGGAGACCTCATCACTCTCTACAACTACCTGAAAGGACATTGTAGAGAGGCTGGTGCTGGTCTCTTCTCTCAGGTCATTAGGGACAGAACCAGAGGGAACGGCCTCAAGCTGAAACAAGGTAGGTTTAGACGGGACATTAGGAAAAAATTCTTCATGGAAAGGGTAGTGAAATATTGGAATGGGCTGCCCAGGGAGGGGGTTGAGTCCCCATCCCTGGATGTGTTTAAACATCGCTTGGATGTGGTGTTGGGGGATATGGTCTAGGGGTGAACTTGTAGAGTAGGGCTAATGGTTGGACATGATGATCACAAGGGTCTTTTCCAACCTAAATGAAATGATTCTGTGATATAAATTAATAATATTAAATAAATAAGTAGTATGCTGAACACAATTTGAATGCTTTTACTAGAACCAAAGGTGCTAGTTATGGTTAAATGATGGCAGTATTTTAAAGATTTGTATCATTCACTCAAACTTTTCTCAAAGTCTCAATAAAGATGTCAAAAGTTCCGTAAATTCAAACTCCATCACACAATTGTTATTTTAATATCTGGACATGCGTTTTTTCCCCTAAAGACATTTTTTTTTTTATTTCTTCTTTTTTAGTTCAATGCATAATTGCAGAATTGTGAAAGCCTGGATAAAAAAAAAAACCACACAACACCATCAAAACAGAACAGTGTGTTGTTTAAAATCCTGCAAATGTATTAACATGAATTGATGCATAAACAGCCTACACTGAAACATCCAGTCATTTGACAATCAAACTCAGCTAAGAAAAGGCCATTGGAAGGAGTATCAGCCCCATAGCCATCCTCCTGCCACATGGGCAGTTCCTCCCTGAACAGCATACTGATCCAACTTTCTTCTGGAGGGCTGAGGAAGTCAGGAGAGTAACAGGTGTTACAACACCACATAAGGAATAACTGGTGATTGAGAAAAATATTATGACAAGTGGGAAAAGCAGTCTGAACACAGAGTCAAATGCTTTGACAGATGTAAACCCCTGAGATTAGCTGTTTTTGCTGACAGTGATGCAAATTCATTGGGATTTTCATGTACCCACAGAAGGCTTCCCAGGCAAAGTTTTTTACAGACTATCTTAGAGTTGTATTTAGGCTGGCAATAATATGCTTGTTATTCTATGTGCTGCTTATCCAATACAAAGTATTACGTTACATGATCTACTGAGCAATTCCAAACATTATTGCTACAACATTGACTGGGAAACTGGCAGCAAGGCTTTCCTTGCAGAAATGCTGTGCGTCCTTCATCGCATCCTGGTAGAAGTCAAGCATTGTTCCTTTCTATTACAGGAGAACAGAAAACCAAAGGAATTTTTCATAGTTGTTCTCCTATTTAATTAGTAACATGAGTCCCGCTTGTTAGTAACAATCCATCAAATTATGTTCAATGTAGTTGTAATTGAGCCAAGTATTTCTGGTTCTCTCTAAACAACAATTTTGGCAATGATAGTAAGAATTAGTAAGTCTGTAGTAAGAACAGTAAGTCTGTTAAACAGATTCTCTCTCCTTGAAGAATATATGTGATTATGGAAATCATCAGTGAAGTAGTTCAAAGATCTTGTAATATACATAGAAAAATAACCAAAGAACAAACCATTCCACCAACAGCAGACCTGCACTGACTAGAGACATTCTGAGCAAGACTGCAGTAACGTAACACTTTTAATGGATGTTTAAAGGCTTCCTGAGATTACTAAAGAATGTTATTATTATAGAAAGTTAGCCTCACAGAATCATAGAATGTTAGGGGTTGAAAGGGACCTAGAAAGATCATCTAGTCCAACCTCACTGACAGAGCAGGATCACCTAGACCAAGTCACACAGGAATGTGTCCAGGCGCATCTTGAACGCCTCCAGAGAAGGAGACTCCACAACCCCCCTGGGCAGCCTGTTCCAGTGTTCCGTCACCCTCACTGTGAAAAAGCTTTTCCTTGTGTTTACCCTAAACCTCTTGTGCTCCAGCTTACTCCCATTGCCTCTTGTCCTAACATTGGATGACATTGAGAAGAGTCTGGCTCCAGCCTCCTTACACTCACCCTTAACATATTTATAGACATTAATGAGGTCTCCCCTCAGTCTCCTCCAGGCTAAAGAGACCCAGCTCTCTCAGCTTCTCCTCATAAGGGAGATGCTCCACTCCCTTAATCATCTTGGTGGCCCTGCGCTGGACTCTCTCCAGTAGCTCCCTGTCTTTCTTGAACTGGGGTGCCCATAACTGGACACAGTATTCCAGGTGGGGCCTCACCAGCACAGAGTAGAGGGGGAGGAGAACCTCCCTTGACCTGCTGACCACACTTCTTCATGCATCCCAGGATGCCATTGGCCTGCTTGGCCGCGAGGGCACATTGTTGGCTCATGGCCATCCTCTTGTCCACCAGGACCCCTAGGCCTTTTTCCCCAGAGCTGCTTTCCAACAGATCAGCCCCCAGCCTGTACTGATACATGGGGTTGTTCTTCCCCAGATGCAGCACTTTACACTCACCCTTATTGAACTTCATTAAATTTCTCCGCGCCCAGCTTTCCAGCTTGTGCAGGTCATGCTGGATGGCAGCACAGCCTGCTGGAGTGTCAGACACTCTTCCCCATTTTGTATCATCAGCAAACTTGCTGAGGGTGCCCTCTACCCCTTCATCCAGGTCATTGATGAATATGTTGAACAGGACTGGGCCCAGCACTGTCCCTTGGGGGACACCACTACCCACAGGCCTCCAGCCAGACTCTGCTCCACTGACCACAACTCTCTGGGCTCTGTCCTTCAGCCAGTTCCCAACCCACCTCACTGCACAATCACCCAATCCACACTTCCTAAGCTTGGCTGTGAGGATACCATGGGAGTCAGTAAAGAAAGCCTTGCTGAAGTCAAGAAATACCACATCCACTGCCCTCCCCTCGTCTATCCAACTACTTGTGCCATCATAAAAGGCTATCAGATTAGTCAAGCATGATTTCCCCTTACGGAATCCATGTTGAGTACTCATGATAAGCCTCCGTTCCTCAACATGCTTTGAGATGGTGGCAAGAACAAGCTGTTCCATCACCTTTCCAGGGATGGCGGTGAGGCTGACCGGCCTATAGTTACCGAGGTCCTCCTTTTTGCCCTTTTTGAATACTGGAATGACATTATCCTTCCTCCAGTCCTCAGGCACCTCTCCTGATCTCCAGGACTGTTGGGGAATGGCTTGAGAACAAGGGCCACGTCTCACTGCAAGATATATTATCAGAAGCTAGGCATGAGGCCTAGCCCAGCTGCAGGGACAGGATGTCCTTGAGGAGGAACGTTAGGATAATAATAGGATGCTTTGGTTAACGGAAAGAGGGACGTTATATCAGCATAAGACGATATCAGGATGTTTTGGTTAATGGAAAGAGGAGCTATGCCGCAGCTGGGACCACCAAGGGGTGGTGTAGGGAGAGTGCGACTTCTTGAATGGACCTGTGGGAGCTATCATGAATATGTGTAACTTGTGTGTACTCCAATCAGCATGTATTGGTGATTAGCATAATAGTATATCAGTAGCTGCAAGTGTGACAATAAACGAAGTTTGCCTACCAATCATATTGATTTCCTGCACTCTTCCCTCGCCGTTCCGCACAGGACCTCTCAAAGATTACGGAGAGTGGCCTAGCAATGACCTCTGCCATCTCCCTCATCACTCACAGGTGCATCCCATCGGGGCCCATGGACCTGTGGATGTCCAGTTTGTTCAACTCATCTCTAACCCAAACTTCTTCGACAGAGGTAGAAACTTCCTTCCTCCAGACTTCCTCTGTGGTCTTGAAGGCCTGGGATTCCTGGTAGCTGGCCTTAGTAGTAAAGACCGGGGAGAAGGTAGCATTCAGTAACCTAGCCTTCTCTCTATCCTCCATTACCAGGGCACCCACTTCATTCAGCAGCGGGCCCCCATTTCCTCTAGACTTCCTTTTGCCTCCAACATACTTGAAAAAGCTTTTCTTGCTGTCCTTGACCTCCCTCGCCAGGTTTAGTTCTAGGGAGGCCTTAGCTTTCCTTGTTGCATCCCTGCATCCTCTGACAACCTCCCTGTATTCTTCCCAAGTGTCCTGCCCCTCCTTCCATGCTCTGTAAAATTCCTTCTTCTGCTTATCTAGTAGCTCCCTGCTCAGCCATGCAGGTCTCCTAACTCTCTTACTTGATCTCCTGCTCTTTGGGATGCACTGATCTTGAGCCTGGAGGAAATGGTGCTTGAACATCAGCCAGCTTGCTTGGGCCCCCTCACCTCCTAGGGCCCTGTCCCATGGGGCTTTTCCAAGCAGTCCCCTGAGGAGGCCAAGGTTGGCCTTTCTGCAGCCCAGGGCAGCGATCCTGCTTGTGTCCCTGTGCCCACTGCCCCTCATTCTGAACTCCACTGTCTCGTGGTCACTGCAGCCAAGGGGGCCTCCCACCTCCGCATCCTCACCCAGTGCCTCTCTGTTTGTCAGTGCGAGGTCCAGCAGCGCTCCCCTCCTCGTCGGCTCCTCCACCCCCTGCCTTAGGAGTTACCATCAATGCTCTGCAGGACCCTGCTGGGCTGCACGTGCCTGGCTGTGTGGCTTTCCCAACAGATGTCAGGGTAATTGAAGCCCCCCACGACAACCAGAGCCTGTGATTTTGAGGCTACTTCCAGCTGCCTGTAGGAGGCCTCTTCAGCTTCCTCATCCTGACCAGGTGGCCTGTAGTCAACCCCTACTACCATGTCTCCCATACTAGTCTCCCCCTTACTCCTAATCCACAAGCTTTCAACCTGCCCCTCGCTGCCCCCCAGGGAGAGCTCGATGCATTCCAGTTGCTCTCTCACATAGAGAGCGACTGCCCCACCTTGCCTTGCCAGCCTCTCCTTCCTGAAAAGGACAGGGCCACCCATGAGAGTGTGCCAGCCATGTGAGCTGCCCACCATGTCTCAGTGACTGCAACGAGATCAGGGTCCTGAGATCACACACAGATCTCTAGTTCATCCTGTTTGTTCCCATGCTGCGTGCGTTGGTGTACAGGCATTTTAGCGAGCTGGCAATGCTAGAGTACCTCCTGACTGGTACCAACCCCAAGGTAGCAGTGGAGCTGGCACAACACCCCACTGATGTCCCCAGCTTGTTTCCTGCAAGCCAGGGTTTTCCCCTTTCCCCTTTCAAATCTAGCTTAAAGCTCTATCAATGATCCCAGCCAATTCCCATGATAGAAACCTTCTTCCCCTTTGAGAGAGATGCACCCCATCTGATGCCAGCAGGCCTGGCATGATGTATGTTGACCCATGGTCAAAAAACCCAAAGTGGCACCAGGCTTGAAGCCAAGAATTGATCTGATGGGTCCTCCTCAGCCTTTCTGGGCTGGTCCCTTCAACAAGGGGGATAGAAGAAAACACTACCTGTGCTCTTGGTCCCTTGACCAGTTGGCCCAAGGCCCTGAAGTCTCTCTTGACAGCCCTTAGTTGTCTTTTTTCAAGATCATCACTGCCTACTTGGAAGGTCAATAATGGATAATAATCTGTGGGCTGTAGGAGGGTTGGAAGCTTCCTTGCCACATCCTGTTATTGCCCATTGCTTTTTGCCCTGTCACTGGACACCCCTGAGAAGAGTCTGGCACTGTCTTGTTTACAGTGTTCCATCTGGTACCTACACTGGTAAGAAGTCTCCTGTGCTGAGGAGCTCAGCACTGGACACAACATTCCAGATGTGGCCTCACCAGGCCTGAGTAGAGGGCAAGGATCACCTTCCTCAGCCTCATGGTGATGCTCTTGCTAATGCAGCCTTCTTTGCAACAAGGGCACATTGCTTGCCCATGTTAAGCTTGTTACACAGGATTCCCAGGTCCTTTTATGCCAGCCACCTTCCCAGCCAGTTGGCCTCCAGCATGCACTAGTGCATGGAGTTTTTCCTGCTCAGGTGCAGGACTTTCTATTTCCCTTTGCTCAACAATTTGAGATGCTGGTCACCCCATTTCTCCAGTCTTTTAAGGTTCCTCCACCTGGCATCATGTGCAATCTAAAGTATCAGCCACTCCTCTGAAATCTGCATCATCTGCAAACCTGCTGAGGCCACCCTATGTCCCACTGTCCAGGTCACTAATGAAGACATAATGACAATATACCAGTATTGGACCCAATCTCGACCCTGGTGTATATCATTAGCGACTCATTGACAGCTGGATTTTGTGCCACTGATCCCAACCCTTTAAGCAGGGGAGTTCAGCCAGTTTCCAAGGCTCCTTACCGCCCACGCATCTAATGTGTACTTAATGGGTTGTCTATGAGGATGTTATCGGGTGCAGTCACAAAAGCCTTGCTAAGGTCAAGATAAACACTATGGGCTGCTCTGCCCTTGTTCACATAGCCAGTCATTTCATTAGAGAAAGGTCACTACAATTGGTGACACGTAATTTTCTCTTCATAAAGCTATGCTTGCAACTCCCAGTCACGTTCTTGTCCTTAACATTTTTAAAAATGGCTTCCAGGAGGATTTGCTCTGTCACTTTCCTAGGGATTGAGGTGAGGCTGACTGGCCTGTGGGTTTACAGATGCTCCTTCTTGCCTATCTGGAATCTCAAGGTGACATTCACCTCCCCCAAACGCTACAGCCTTTCAAAGGCAATTAATGGTGATCTCACAATGACATTGGCTAGATGCCTCAACACCTGGATGCCCACATCTAACACACCACCCACTGTCTACTCTAAAGGTGATTTCTTGTAAGGAAAAAGAGTTTTCTCCTGATAGTCTAAAATAAGTTTTACTGTAACCTCATCCTGAATTGCCTGTATTTTCCTACTGGCACTTGCAAGTAACATTTCCCAGTAAATACTTTTAAACCTTGTGGAAAGATCAGGAAATAGAATCTTAGACAAAAGGTTAATAGTTGCTTTTTTTTAAGAGCCTTTGCTATTCTACATACAGGTAACATGAAATTTAAGTTTCATGATCTCTGTATGGGTAAAGTATTGCTGTTGTTTTTCAGAATCTAAAAGAAAAGGGAATGATGCAGTTTTAGGGGAAGATTATTTTTCATACAAAGGAAAACCTCAGCTGAATAATGAAACAGAAAGGGTATGTTATGGTGAGGGCAAGCAAATGCTCCATGCAGTCTCATTTCTGGAGCAACATTGAAAGAAACAGAAGGAATTTTGACTACACAATGGTTGCTGATAAATCAGTTCCCTTCAAAGTATAGTTTTGTCCTGGATTGAGTGAGAACAGAACTAATTCTGTTCAGTAATTTTACTTTTCAGCTCAGTTCTTCTGACTAACTGCACTGTCTGAAGTTAGCAGCCTGTTCTCACAGGCAGTGTCTGCTTCCAGCAGTGATAACACCCCGTGTTTAGAGTTATTGCCCAGGACTGGTGTGCAGACCAAGGCCACTGCTGGGTCTTGTGTGCCACAGTGCAGGGTGCAGAAAGTGAAAGGCTGCATCTGCAGGGAGGAGCGGACAGGACAGGTGACCCCAAACTGACCAACGAGGGATTCCATCCCATATACGTCATATTCGGTATAAAGCTGAGGGATGTGAAGGATCTCTGGACTCTTCTCCTCTCTTGGACTGCTTTGCCAGCTTTGCTTGGCTCGGCTCGGGTCCTCTTTCAGTTCCTTCCTTGGAGCACCCTAGGAGGACTCTGTCCATTCTGCCTTAGACCCCGGTCTGTGTGTTCCTGAACCCGGTACCAGAATCCAGCTCCTGAACACAGCTCCCGTCTGCTGCGGGGCCCAGTCTGGGACTGCCCCAGTGCCCACTCCACAGCACCAGAGGTGATGGTGATGTAATTACCATCAGGGGGTTGGGTTCCATACTGGGTTTGTATATATTTGTATATATTCAATTTTCATAATTATTAATTTCATTTTCATTAAAGCTGTTCTAGTTTCCTTTTCTAATCGTTAAGTCTCTCTCCCTTATTCCCCTTCTCTTCCATTTTGGGGAGGGAGGGGGGGTTAACAGAGAGCATCTGTTATAGGTCTAAGGGACCACCCTGACCCTAAACCGTGACAAGTTTGTACCTGGTTTTGCACATTAAGAATCAGAAATTTTAAGTAATAATTTTCGTCTTCCAGAGAGATGTTAATGCCTATTTTTGAGAATTTAAAGCAGTGATTCAAAAGCTGTTCTCCTAAGCACCACAGCAGCTCTGGATAACCCTGCAGTTGCAAAAGACTTTCTGAAATCATGGTTAGAGCTCCAGACTGGAGCTCAGCCAGAATCTATTGAGTAGATTGTCAGATTGATGTTGGGACCCCCAGATGGGGGAAGCCGAAGTGTTTCTGAACTGCAGGCATGGAATGCCTTGGTCTTTGCTAGTTAACCTGACATCATTCCTTATACAAGCAAGGTGAGGGGACATTGAAAAAAAAACTATTTAGTGAATCTAAGTGCACAAATACAGTGACTAAAAAGTATAAAAACAGGAGATAAAAATTGAAAATAAGCTCCTACATATGCTAATCCACTTAGGCCACAGCTGAAGTTTTCTCTTGGCCTACAGCAACCCATAAAAAGATGTTAATGCAGGGCTAGTAACTGTTGATAAGAGAGAGATGATGTTTGGGCACTTTTGCATGCTTATGCACTTTATTATTTTTTTCCTAATAGTTCTGGGTTTGGTTTGGGGTTTTTTTTTAGTATTTTAGGAGAGGAAATGACTCAAATACTTTTAAATTTAAACAGTTTGTCTACACCACAGTCATTGTTTCCTTCTGGCATTTTAATGGCAGCCCGTGGGAACCAAGGTGTTTGGCATTGGTTTCATGGTTTGTTTTTTGGTTGTTTTCTTTTTGCTTGTTTGCTTTTTGATTTGTTTTTGTTTCTTGCTATTCTTCCAAAATCCCAAATAGTTTATATTTACTTGTATTATTTTCCAAGCTAATTTTGTCCAGTGGCAGGGACTGACAAGTACAAAATGTGAACGGTGTTTTGCTCCTGTTTTGGTTTTGGAAAGCAGACTGGTAGCTCAGAATTTCATATGTATAATTTCATATGTACAATTAAAGGCCTTCCCAATCACCTAACTTTTCTATTTGCAAATTTGAAGAGTTCTTTGTTTGGTACCCTCCACTGAGAGAAGCAAGGAGAATGAACAAGAATGTTCAAAGCAGTAGTAGCTTCTATACCTCCACTAACAGTCCTTGGATGAGCTGTGTTAGTCAAGACACAGAAAATCTTTATGTAATGTTTCTAGATACCATAATCATACCAGAGTTTAATTTTGCACAATATATAACAAAAGATTTGGAATTCTCCAGTTAAACTTCTCTACACTTAGGATAATTAAAAGCTACTAGGATGGCTGAAAGGATTGAACTTTGATAGTAAATTTTGTACTTTTGGAATATGGATTCCATTGAGAAAAAGGCTACGATTGCACCAATTATAATTCTGAAATAAGTACGACGTGAAACATATGCACAAGCATTTTTAAGTAAAATAAATCTCTGACAGTTGCTTGGAATTACTTAAAATTCTGTAACTTGTTAAGCATCAACAAAGGAAGCACTACCCACAATTATCTGTGAAGTGACCTACTTGCTCAGGGTAGTATCAAAAATTTGCGATCTTTTTCAGTCCAGATAGCTTCAAAAATACTTCAGTGCTTTCTCAATTCATGTTTGGGGTATGGAAAATCTTAAAAACCAAAATGCTTATGTCTGAAACCTTTGATCTTTCAGTGCTGAGATGCACAGTTCTTTTACCACCTAAGAAAGGCTGCAGTTAGAGCTGTAATAGTGATCACCTGCTCCTATAGAGCTTGTTTTCTCCAGTTGCTTTAATTTTTAAGGAGAACTTGAACTATAACTCCAGGTAGAATCAATTTAATTGGGATAGTCTCCCAGTCAAGTTATAACAAAGCCATTAACAACCTAATCCATCAGAACCCTTCCCATTCAAATGTAGTGAGGGTGATTTCAGGAGTTTATTCCCTATGGTAGTAAAACTGCCTGTTACTGAACTTGGCTTCCAAAAGCACATATAGATGGGAAATATGTTTCCTCTGGGCATAATTTTCTGGCAGAAGGCTCAGTGGATTTCATGCCAAATCCATTACCGGACGCAACCCTGCCCTATTACAGGTGGTGGTTTAGATCCAGGCTCCTTGGTGCTCTTGGTGGGTTTAAACCGAGACCCCTTTCACTTCTCCGGAGGAGACGGCAACTGGGCAGCGAGTCCCCGGCGGGGACCGGCCAGCAGCGCTCGCATCCGCACCGTCCCCGCAGGGAAAGCGACGGAGCGACCGAACCGCCTCAGTCCCCCGGGCAGCGGCTGCCGGCAGCGCCGGGGCTGCTTCTTCCCGCGGCCCTCGCGCAGGGCCCGCGCCCCGCTCCGCGCCCCAGGCCTCCGGCCTGGAACTTCCTAGGCTGGGCCTTCGTAGGCTGGGCCGCGGCCCGTTGCTGCCCCGGCCCTGGCAACGCGTGCCCCGCCGAGCCGCTGGGCGGCGAGTTCTGCCGGCCCGCGAGCGCCGCGGCAGCCCCAGCGCGCAGGCGAAGAGCGGCGGCCCGCCCACGCAGTCCTCCAACCGAGCAGTCGAGTCGGCCGCTAGAGCGCCCGAGCGCTGGGGCGCTCTGGCAGGCGGCGCGCGCTCCTCTCGGTCGCCAGGCCCGCCTCTCGGGCTGCGTGTGGCACCGCCGCGAGGGGACGGGTCGTGCGGGCTCCGCCATGATGAACAGCGGAGGGATCGGGGTGCCGCTGGGCTTCCCCTTGGGTCCCACGTCTGTCATCCAGGTCACCAACCTGTCATCGGCAGTGACCAGTGAGCAGATGCGGACCCTCTTCGGCTTCCTGGGAGATATCGAGGAGTTGCGCCTCTATCCCCCGGAGTAAGTGGGGCCTGCGCCGCTCTCTGGAGCGATAGAGACTTGGGGGGGGGAGGAAGAGGCCTAGAGGGGCCGGGAGGGTCGAGGGAAGGAAGGCGCAGAAGGCCCTACGTGCCATCTTAAGTGTGGGCACCAGAGCCTCCGGCACGGGGCGGGGGGGGGTGTGTGTCACGTGGCTCCACCCTTTGTATGGCAGGAGCAGTGGGGGAAAGGAGCTTCGCCCGCACTTAAGATGGCCGCCGCTGGGGAGTGGAGGGGGAGCAGCCGCGGCATCCCCGGAGCGGCGCGTTTTGTGTTCTCGCGGCGGCGGCGGCGGCCGGGCCTGCGGCCTCCGGAGGCGTGTGTTCGGCACTGACTTACGGCCAAGGGCCTGGCGAGAAGCGTGTGCCCAGGATGCCCCGGGGCTTCCCCGCGCAGATCTCTTGCCCCGCTTTTCCTGAGGAACCATTTCTGTGGCCTACCTTTCTTTTCGCTCGGACTGCAGTGGCGGGAGGTCGGGCGAGAGAGCCCCAGGCCCGACCCCCACGCCGCCCCCGGCTGGCAGCCCGGCAGCACTGCTCGCTCGGTGCATGCCGGCGGAACCAACTCTTTCTTTCTGTTCTTTCTTTTTTTTTTTTTTTTTTAATTTCCGTAGGGCTCTGCTTTTCGAGTAGTGACCGCTCAAACAGAAGCCAAA